>JAOEHX010013589.1:0-10422 GCA_025448015.1 Bolborhynchus lineola
AACCTGTGGGAGTTGCATTCTTTTGATTCTCCATGTAGCAAACTGCGTGGCTGATTTATGGCCTAAACCACGACAACTATGTTACTCTCAGTGATTTTTGATTGTTGCATGGAGGCTATCCTGGATTTTTGTGAGGAAAATGTTCTTAGAATTTTGGGGTAATGAGCTGTTTCCAGGTGATAAAGTAACACCAGTATTGCTGAGCTAACACGTGGACATGAGTCTTTCTTCCAGTAGCTCTTCAGAGATACTATGTTCTAAATTATTTGGTTTGGTTGTTTTTTGTTTTTTTCTCCAAGTAATGAAGAAATTTTACGTGCTGTCCTAAGACTTTGATACAGATTTCAGGGACAGTTTTGCTGGAGCAAAGCGGGACAGTTTCTTGTGTAGGTTTTTCTTGTGTGGGGTGAGAAACAACCCGCTGTCTTGCTGCTAGTTTGAAAGGCATTGTATTCAGAGTGGATGTAATAAAGCAAGGACATGGTACTTCTGAGCAAATCAAACTCACTTGCCATTTTTAATTCCTAGGCATTATTGTACCTCTTGTACAAGTAGATGAACTAAGCAATTTATGTATTTAATTTGGCGTAGCTATTGGATACTGATCATTGTAGTAGCTCAGTGTATACTTGAGTGCGTATCCAGAGTTTTTAGTTTCTTTCCTTGATTTCTTTGGAGATGAGCAGGAGCTCCATGCTATAAAAATCTATATTGCTCTTATTCATAGTTCTTAGTAGCGTTTTTCTGTAATATTTTCAGATGCAAGACACAATGAATTGTCAGAGCAATTACTTGCTTTTTACAGTTGATCTGATTGTTCTGACATGAGGGTGGGGGAAACACACTTTATTTCTAAGTCTTGGTCTCTAAAGAGCCTGTGTGCATGCATAAGAGTGGCTGCAGAGGTCTACGCAGTGGTTGTACTCCAGTGATTTTAAAAAACCTAAAAACTTGTGAAAATGAAAAGTTGGGAATCACTGGTATGCATCATGCCACATGTGCAAAAGTGAGCCCAAGCATGTGTGGACAAGTCAGGCATGGTTTCATTGCTGTATTTAGAGTTTACTGAATGCAGACTACATTAATTTGTTTCTTTTACCTAATTCCAGGTTATCGTTTGTCTTTTATTAGGTCTTATCAGGTCATGAGGGCCCAATCAGCAGTTTGTCCTTTAACCCAATGAAGTGTGTTCTAGCTAGTGCCTCTTGGGATAAAACTGTCAAGATATGGGATATGTTGGAAAGCTGGAGAACTAAGGAGACGTTTATATTGAACTCAGATGGTAACTTTTATTTTATCTTTTATCAAATACAAAAATATTATTAAAAATATTTCAGGAATGAACAAGGCAAATACAGACACTCATTCTTGGTAATGAAAACCAAAAGTTGAGATAATTCTCTATAGTAGTTAAGTGTGCAAGAAATCTTTTTTATTTAATACTGGCTTTAGCTTTATAATTGGCTAAACATTTGCATGTTGTCCAGAGAAAAAGTAGTCATGCTTGTTACTCTAAATCTTCTTCTAGTAGTTCAGATAAGAGCCTAGGAAAATATAGTGTATTTCATTTCAAAAGTATCTGACAGCATTTTGAACTATGTGTCAAATTCTTTACAGTTCTGGTTGTTGCTTTCCGTCCTGATGGCAAGGAGCTTGCAGTTGCTGCTTTGAACGGGCAGATAACATTTTGGGATCATGAAAATGCAGTGCAAACTGGTTCAATTGAGGGAAGGCATGACCTTCAGATGGGAAGGAAGGAGCTTGACAAAATAACTGCCAAACAGTCAGCCAAGGGAAAGTAAGTAAATGAGACTGCAGTGAAAAGAGGTGCTTTTTAAGTTGTTTGAGGATTTGAGAGTGCATCTGCTGTTCAAATACTTCTATTCTGATGTTGGATTTTAAACAACTGCCTGGCTTGGCATCTGGATGGATCCTTCTTGTCTTCTGCTTTGTCCACCTACTGATCAGATCTTTTTTTTGTCAGTTATAAACTTGGGTTGCCAGCATAATATTGAGCTTCTCATGGCAAGTTATTCACTTGCTTAATGTGGTAAATTTTTAAGTGCGTATCTTGCTATGTAGGCACTAGTATGTAAATATTGTTAGTGTCTAGAAACTTCCTTTTTTTTTTTTGGTTCTGTATGCTGTGGGGTTTATTACAGGTAATACTATGCATGTGAAATAATGTTTAAAAGGCAACCTGTGTATTGTCTAAGAGTGTTAATATATAAGTCATGTTTCATTCTTTTCTTTTTCCCTTGAACTTCTCCTTTTTTTTTCTCCTGTACTGCTCCCCCTCAAAACAAAATGGAAAAAGGAAACAATGACCTTTTTTCCCAAATGTTTGTTTTTTTTTTTTTTTGTGATGAGCTCTCAACCCTCTCTTTAAAACATACTGTTACAGTTTTTTCTCTAGCTTTTCTGACTGTCCATAGTGTAGGGTGTAGTTGAGAGCTGATTCATTGAGCTGCCAGTCAGAATCTGAAGTATTGAAATACTTCAGAAAGCTGTTGAAGTTCTGAATTATTTGTCATTCATAGTAAAGCACCAATTACTTGTTTGTGGTAGACATTTTGTATGTTGAGTACATATTGTGTGAATGAAGATTTCCACATTTCCAATGAAATGATTATTCTTTTGTGTCTTCCAGCTCAAATTTGGCAGTGAAATTAACTACTTTCTCTTTTTCTTTACTAGATCGTTTACTACTCTGTGCTACTCAGCAGATGGGCAATCTATTCTGGCAGGTGGATTGTCAAAATTTGTCTGTATATATAATGTCAAGGAGCAGATTCTCATGAAAAAATTTGAAATCTCATGCAACTTTTCTTTAGATGCAATGGAGGTATGTGACCACAGGAGTCAGGTTTTTTCACTCCCCCACCCCTTTGGTTTTGGTGTGACATCTCATTGCATGGGATTCATGAGTGTTTTGTTAAGCAGATGTCCACTTTCTTAGTTTTGTACAGGAGAGCAGTAAGGAAATATTTAACAGAAAACAAATGAATTTAATTCTTGACATTCAGCTAACTACTCAAGTCTTGTCACGTTGCAGTGTTTGTACTGAATGAACAGCACTCTTAAGCATAGTTAAGTCAGTTGGCATTTAACTTAATATTCAAGAGAAATTTTAAATTATCAATGTTTTGTAACTTTCCCTGGGTGTCAGTTGCTTGTGTTAGCAAAGAAATGAAGGATTTTATTTTGGATGCAAAACCACATCACTGACCTTTACAAACTAGGTTTCTGAATACTGCCAAAGGCAAAGTTAAGTTCCTTTAAAGTGAATGATGAAAAGCATCAGAAAGCACAAAATTCTCTAACCCTTTTTGATATCCCTTTGTCTGGAAGAATGAGGGTTATTCCAGTGTTCATGTCAGGCTGTATTTGACTGTTTCCAAGTATGTTTCTTTTTAACAACAGTGGAGCAGCCTTTGTTGCTCTGCTGCCCTCTTTTGTGCTGGTTTATCTCAACATATGGCTTAAAAGGATATCAGAAATTAGACAGCTTAGAAAAGAGTCCGGGGAGGGATGGATGTTTTAAAATGGAGAGCAGGGAGGTCCCTAAAACATTTGCATAGCTGTCAGCCATTCCATTAGCATGATGCGGTTATGGAACTTGAAGGGGAGGAAGAGTAGGGCTGCATCTGAGGAAATACTGTATCTCTTAAGTAGAACAACATTATAATAATGTGAAACCACAGTCCAAATTGGGTTGTGCTGTTCCGAGGCCTTAAGAGCAGAGCAGCCTGATTCTCATCTGTGGTTGGATGCTGTTGCCTGCTTTTTTGGAAAAAAATGCAGGAAAATAATTGCTAGATGATTCCTGAATGTTAGGGAGAATTTTCAGTTAATATAGGTGTTTGAGAGGAGTTCCAGTACAATGAATGTGGAACTCACGTGTTTTTCTAGGAGTACTTAGATCGGAGAAAAATGACTGAATTTGGCAGCATGGCTCTGATTGATGGAGGAGCTGGAGATGAAGATGGTGTTGCCATTCCCCTTCCTGGAGTAAAAAGAGGTATGGTTTTGGTTTTGCTGTCTTCTTACTAGTTTTATGTGGATCGAAACCTTTGGTGTAGACTTGATACCAGATAAGAATAATAAGATCAGGTAATTGTTCAGCTCAGTTTTAAAGATAAAATTACATGAATGTTCTGTAGCTGCAGGAATCTGTTACATGAGTGTTCAGGTGATGGGTGAGTGGGTCCTTTTGCATAGTAAAAGCAGCAGGAAACAGGAGGTCTCCTGGGTATGGAACTCAGCAGTGCTGATTTAATTTTCAAAGAGCAGAATTCAGTCCCACCAATTCAGCTATAGGTTCTTTTAGGCATGGACTGTCTTGTACTTACCTTGTCTTTAACTCTGCCAAGTTTTGGCATGTTCTGCATTATTTATCAACATAATGATAACAATGTTGTTGGAGTTGATAGCTAGACCGGGAACTTTTGGTGAACGTCTTAAATCACTTTTAAAATTCTCTTTTAGGTGACATGAGTTACCGACATTTTAAGCCGGAAATAAGAGTGACTTGCTTGAGATTCTCTCCTACAGGTGAGTATTAACAATAAATGTAGGTTTATTCTTTTCATCTAATACTAAAAAAAATAATAAAAATAATAGAGCATTGGAGGAGTAATAATGAAGTAGAAATGGCTTGGAGATGGTGTCGCTAGATGTTGCACAGTGCTGCTAGGTTTGTAGGCTAGTTTCCCATGTAGTGGATAATTGGGAAACAGAAGCATGCATCACTTTCAGCATCATCATCAGTGTACATCATTTTTTACAAGTATTGTCATTGCTGACAGGTCCATCAATGATGCATGGCTTTCAGTCTTACTCACTTCTTGTAAATAATACCTGTTTATCATTACCCTTTTGTTTCCATCCTAGAAAACTCAACTTTGTTCTTAGATACTGTTAACTTCTCTTGTAGGACGAAGTTGGGCAGCCACCACCACAGAGGGTCTCCTTATCTATTCACTGGACTCTGGGCTAATTTTTGATCCTTTTGAGCTGGATATTGATGTCACACCCAGCAATATACGAAAAACACTGCATCAAAAGGAATACACTAAGGCTATCGTCATGGCCTTCAAGCTGAATGAAAAAAAGTTAATTCAGGAGGTCATAGAGGCTGTGCCTAGTGATGAAGGTGAGTAGATCTTCCATTAAATTAAAATCTCTGTAAGCAGAGATGTGTAAGTTAAGTTGAGGTGTGAAGGGCAGAGTTTAGCTCTTTGTGAGCTGGGGGGAGAAGTATAACATTGATGTCTACTGTAGCTGAAGACTAAAGATTAGAAAGGGTATTTTGTAGGAAAAAACCTCAAAACCCCCCAAAATACCAACCAAACAAAAATCTTTTTAGTGCAGTGTTTAAATTCAATTTTACCGATTTGCAGCATGCTCATGTATTGACTTATAAACATAGAATTTGATCAGACCTGTGTATACAGGTGAAGTTTTTTGGATGTCAGTTGTCAGAAGCAGCTGGTGTTAGAGGGGCACAGCAAGTTTAACATGAGTTAGCTGTGTGCCAGTGCTGGCAGTTAACCAGATACTGGGCTGTAATATCAAGGATGTAGTCAAGAGTTTGAGGGGAGCGATTAGTCTTTGTTGAGCACTTGTGAGGCCACATCACGAGTCCTGTGCTTTGGACTTGACAGTACAAGAATGCCATTGATACTCTGGAGCATCTGGTGGAGGGCTTAGAAAATTATTAGAGGGCCAGAGTGCATGACAGCTAAGGAGAGGCTTAAGAGAGCTGAGTTTGTTCAGTCTTCAAAAGAAAAGGGCAATATTTTTACTGCCTTCAAGCGCCTAACAGGTGTTAGAAAGAAGACAGAAACAGAATTCAAGTTGCAGAATCATAGAATCACAGAATGGTTAGGGTTGGAGAGATCCTTCAGTAGTTACCTAGTCCAACCCCCCCTTTACTGACATTCAGTAAAGTGTAGTTGAACTGAAAGAGGAGGAGAGCGTGGAAGTTCTAAAGCAGAGTTGATGGGGGAGAGTATTCTGTTAAGAGGAAGAACTTGAGGTGAGGAAGGGCAGGATGTTAAGTTCTTGCTTTTAAATACAGTAGTGATTGGGAAGCTCTGAGAGGAAAGACAGGTACTGTACCCTGAAATGCAGTCAAGACTTTTTCTTTCCTTTTTTTTTTTTTCTTTTTTCTCCCCTTCCTCATGCTTTACTGTGGTCTCTTTGACATTATTCAGCTTTGATGGCTATGGGCTTTTTTCCTTTTTGTGTAGTTGATGTTGTCTGCTCATCGCTCCCAGACCTGTATGTGGAGAAAGTATTGGAGTTCCTGGCCTCTGCATTTGAGATATCTTGTCATTTAGAGTTCTATCTTACTTGGGCTCATAAGTTGCTCATGCTGCATGGACAGAAACTGAAAACAAGGTGAGATCTTGTGAAAGTCAAAATGCTGATGAGCATTTTAAAATTGGTTTACCTGTCAGCTTAGGAATTTTGCTTAACATTTGCCAACATCCAAGATAATGCGTAGACAACAATTAAAGCTACTTAATTTTCGCAATTTCTTTACTAATGGTAAAAATTGCAGTTTGAACTCAGTCTTAAAGGTCTGTTCCAACCTGAATGATTCTGTGATTCTCACAATTAAAACTACTTAATTTTTACAACTTCTTTACTAATGGTAAAAGTTACGGTTTGAGCTTGATGATCTTAAAGGTCTTTTCCAACAGAAGGATTCTATGATTCTAAGAAGTGTGTATAATAGAATTTGAATGCGTAATAGGAGTTTTGAGGATAAATTGCAAAAAAATGTTTTGCAGCTATTACAGGTAAAATTTAGCATAGCTTGCTTAGCCTGAAATCACATGAACGTTTCAAGAGTGATGGTAGGATTTTAGGAATTGCATTTTTAAACAATTATGCATATTAATTGTAATGAAAAGATAACATGCAGTTACAGACTGCATTTTTATAGGCTTGTGATTATAGCATGCACTCTCTGCTTTTCTACATAGTTCTTTGTAACTACATGGGCTTTGTCTATGAATTACATTCAGCCAACCCACAGTATACAGTTTATAGACTTTCTGGAACAAAAAGTAGGCAAATTGATAAATTTAACTGAGAAGTAATCTGAGAAGGACTCTTGCAGGTTAAAAGAAACAGTGCATTGTTTAACTCTTTCCTTGCTTCAACATGGGTATTCATGTTTTAGTGACTTAAATGACTGGAACATATTTTCTCCTTTTGTTACTCTGAAAGTAGAAGAGGACAACTTAAAACCAACTCTTCCTTGTTCAGAAAGTATTGTAGTAACTGGAAGGAACTGTTACCACTACACTGAGCAGAATGAGTTCTTCAAGCTGCATTTTTACGTTAGGAAGAATTGTTTCTGGCAATATTTTATTTGTGTTGAGTATAATCATTGAAGGTTGAGTCAAAAGCAAAGAGCTTTTGTTTATTTAGTGTTGTCTTAAAACGTTCATGCTGAAAATTAACATGTATGCTTATAAGTTTTGTGAGTATAGAAAAGTTCTAGACTTCCATATGTACATATAAATTGCACTGCAAATTGCATGTTTTCTGCATTTTAGGTCAGTGAAGCTGCTCCCTGTGATCCAATTCCTTCAGAAAAGCATCCAACGTCATTTTGAAGATGTTTCAAAACTGTATGTATTATTCAATATAAAAGTTTAAATCAAAACTCTGCACAAAAGCATGGAGTAATTGGGGGATATTAGTCTGGTGTTAGAACTTTTGAGATAATCTTCTTTTAGAGGTATTTTTATTTTAAGAGGAAAATGGAATCTTATTTCTAACTTGTTCCTATTTATTTTTACAGCTGTGAATGGAACATCTACAATATTAAATATGCATTGGCCATTTCACAACAGCGGGGTATGAAACGTCTGGCAGAGGAACCATCAGAAGATGAAGAAAACTTGGATTCTGATAGCGATTATCTTATGCAAGAAGTTCATAAAGACAGTTCAAGCTCCTAGTTGCTCTTTGTGAGAAGACGACTCAAGACAATAATTTTATGCAGTGGTATTCACTGAGAATGAGTGGCCCTCATAGTGGCACAGTTTAGCTGCTCTTAACAGTGTGGATGGAGTTACATGTGAGTTAGTTGGAGAAATTAGGATAGACAAAGTACTATTCATGGTGTATTTGGTGTGCCCTTTGGCCGTAACAACTTGACAGCATTGATTTCTTAATTGCCTTTTTTTTTTATATGTGTTATTATTCCTGATTTCAATAAGAAAAAAGGTGTTCTTAGGTGAAGTTAGAAGTCTGACTGGAAGAAGTGCATTCTTTATTAAAAATGCATTGTATGTAGATGAAGTATTGCAAGTTCTGCAGTGCAGGCTTGTCATACTTTGGACTTTGTTTTTTTTTAAACCTGTTTTAAAATTGTTCTTAATTGGAGGTCTACAGACTGCTCTCAACTTGTGTTTTACTTGGTTTTAATACCTGTGTGTTAGTGCAACACTGTTTTCCTAGTTCTGTAACATCCAAATCTGATGAAGTTTCAATAATGAGAGTAAATGGTATATCCATAGCAATGAATGTGGGAGAAAATTTACTGGACTGTGCAACTTTTGCAGAGGTTCAATTATCGTGAGATACTGTAGTAAAAATTTGTTCGGAAAATACAAACTTAATGTACCTTAAATTATAAGAGAACATCTTGCAAATATTTCTTTTTCTGATTAAAGTCCTTGTTTTATTTTCCAATTTTTTTTTAATTGATGTATTAAAATCTGAAACTTTTGATTTCCCAGGATTTTGTGATTCATGTGAAATTGGCAAGTAATGACAGTGAGGTCCTGAATACAAGAAACAAGTCCAAACTACACAGCAGACATGTACAGTCAGTTTGTCGAATTTCAGTATATAAAACAAAAGATACACTTTGCTACTTAAATACAACGTAACAAACATAAAAACATGGTTTTGGGTTATAGTCTTCATGCTCAAACTATTTATGAAGGTGAAAGCTTCACAAAATATGTTTTAGAACGTGCAAGAGCCTTGAGAGGAAGTGGGAGGGGTAGTGTAGCACCAGTTACATATGACGTAAGGATATGTTCAAGTTGCATTAGTCATGTGGCTTAAGCTGTTACAAGCTTCTACGTAATCAAAACATTTTATGATGTGCATGAAAGCCAGTACAGTTTTCCAGTGTGCCCTACCATCTTCATGGAAAGAATTATGATATACCAGGTTTTAAGCCTGGTCCAAAGTTTGGCTTGATCCTTGTGCTTGCTGGCATGATTTGTGAGTCAGTAGCCCATGTGGGCTGGGGTTTGGTTTTGAACCAGTGCTTGATTTGAGCTGATCATATATAGATCATAGAACGGTTTGGGTTGGACAAGACTTAAGATCATCCAGTTCCACCCCCCTACCATGGTCAGGGACATCTCCCACTAGGCCAGATTGCTCCAGGCTCTGTCCAGCCTGGTCTTGAACACTGCCAGGGAAGAAGCTTTTGTACCACTCTCACAGTAAAGAACTTCCTTATATCTGACCTAAATCTCCCCAGCTTAAGTTTGAAGCCATTACCCCTTGTCCTATTTCTACAGTCCCTAATGAAGAGTCCCTCCTCAGCATCCCTGTAGGCCCACTTCAGATACTGGAAGGCTGCTATGAGGTCTCCATGCAGCCTTCTCTTCTCCAGGCTGAACAGCCCCAACTTTCTCATCCTATCTTCATGTGGGAGGTGCTGCAGACCCTGATCATCCTTGTGGCCCTCCTCTGGACTTTTTCCAACAGTTTCATGTCCTTCCTGGGGACGCCAGAACTATACATGGTACTCCATGTGCGGTCTCATGGCAACAGAGGAGAGATGTCTATATGCGTTTCAACAGGACTGTCCTATATGTAGCTTTGTTTCCTTAATAAAGGAGAAGAAGGAAAGAAAAATAGAGCAGCATTCATTGAGAAGAAATTTGCCAGTGATGAAACTTAGCACTGTTTTAACCCTTTTATCTTTCTCTCTATTCTTTAGAAGCAAAACACTATTTCACAAAATCCTAGAAAGAGAGAAGTGAATCTGCCCCTGTATGTTGGTTTATTTATCCTGTTAACAGCTGTAGCCTCAGCAGCCCCGTGTTGCCCTTGGTCTGGTATGCTTCCCCTGGGGCAGGCTGCACGCACCTTGTGGCTACCCGCTCTCACTTGCAAAGGGAAGCTGGTGCTGCTAGGCCTGTGTTAAATACACGTGCCGAGGATTTATTTGTACGTTTTTATTTTTTACTCTTTTTGGTTTGTCGCTATGTTATAGCTACTAAATGAGGTTAGGGAAAGGACCACGGGACCAAGGGCCTGCAGGCCTCAGCGCTGGCCCTTCCCCGCCTGCAGGGGGCTCCGCCAAGGGCACAGCCGCCTCCCGTAGCTCCGCCGCCCGGCGCGGCCCTGCCCCGGCGGCTTTCCTGTTTC
>JAOEHX010013592.1:4481-15477 GCA_025448015.1 Bolborhynchus lineola
CAACACCTAGGTCATCAGCCAGCCAGCACAAATCAGCATGTAACCATCAGCTAGAAGGTGCACTTCACGATGAATGGCGTAAAAGTTCCGTAGGTACATTAAAGGTGTCAAAGCAGTGAATCTAGCAACATTTCCTAGAGAGGCAGAAGCCTGACTCTAATTTACCAGTCTGCAGTGTAAAGAAGAGGTTATTAATATGGTGTGTCCAGTCTTTATTAGTAAATAATATTGAGCAAAGCTCACGTGAAGGCAGTGTCTGCTGCTGCTCTGCCACATAAAATGAAGTGCCAAGCCATATACTATATACATGCATACAGATGCAACCTGCTGGGTTTTGGCAGCCAGAAGATCTGAAAGAGCTTTGACTAAACTGAAAAGGCACAGGCATCCCTGGTGTTCCTTAGTTAAAAACCTCGCTCTCTTTCCAGTTGAGTGGGCCACACTTAGAGCAGGCAGATCCTTCTCCTGGAGTTGTCACTGGTCTCAGCCAGTGTGAACTAACCACTCATTCTTGTGGACATTGTGTGGTTCCCCACTAGAACTAAAATCATATAATCATATCATGTTTTTCTTTTCTTTTGAAGTATAATTTCGAATGGTCTAGGTAATAAATATTATCTAGATGCATTATTTAGACAATGCATATTATCTATTCATTATCTAGATAATAAATCTAAATAATGCATAGAGATCCCATAAAGTTTTTTTGTGGCTACATCATTAAAGAGTGTTGTTCCCTGTTGTTAAATTCTATAGATTTTGTCTATTAAAGAAGCCGTGCCCAAATACTCTTCTCCATAGCAAGGTCATTTGAGGGCAGTACACGGAATTGTTTCTTTACCTGTACAGTCTAACTTTGTTAACATCTCTCTAAATAATTTCACATAAAATTTGTGGGACAGATTAATTCCTGAGGAAAGCCAGTAGAAGTCAATATAAACAGAGTTAAATGATCATCCACTACACAACTGAAAAGTTTGATCCAATAGTAGTGCATCAGAGAGTGAAAATACAAAGTTATGATGAAACAAAAGGTGCTGTCACTGTCTGATAAAACCTGTGTTAAAAATGCTAGTGTACCTTCAAAACCAATTAATTTCAATAATTACACAGTCATTAAAGCAACAGTCTAAAGGGAAAATTCTCTCATAGAAAAGTTCACGTGAACAGTTATTTAATATGCTTTTTAGTGTATCTAGATGAAGGGCTTTTTGCTGGATTTAAGACAATCTATTATCATATTTTTGCAGTCATTCTACTTAATTACTTCTCTGCCAGGATCTTTTTTTTTCCTAGATCTATATATAAGGGTAGTTTAGAGGGAGAAATTTTATTCTTGTAGCTGTAGGAGAGTCATTCTCATCATTCTGTGAGTGATTTCACACTGTGTTTTCCTCACATTATTGAGCATTAAATAGAAAACTATTAATTTCCAGGTATCCTTTTCAGTACTGCATCTGAGGGCTGCTGCCATAATCAGATTTTAGCATTCAAATTCTGTCCTATCACCAGTGTGAGCACCTCAGTCCCAAACACAGATCATCAACACCCTCGCTGTGAGGATGCTTAGCAAGGTGTGCTCTCATATTCCAAAAGAATATATTCCTCTCACCCACTTTCCCTGCTGAGCACCTAAACAACCCTGTTATAGACACATTTTTGCATTTTCATTCTCTCAGGAGCGCAATGAATATTCATTCCATGCAAAGTGGAACAGTTTGAAGAGAAATAATGGGATGCCTCACCTTTGTGCCTTAAAATAGCTAACCTTTTGTGATCAGCATGTTCACCTCAAGGTGGAAGATGTCGGGTCAGATTCCCTCAGGCAGCAAAGGGAATTTAATCCGAGCTTCACACAGTTTTGGTGGGATAGGCAGGTTTTAGGATATGAGCTTGTTCCTTGCTGTGAACAGGTAACTGTTGATCCCTTAAATAATATTGGTCATTTATGAAAAATCAGTGTGATTGCCTCTGTGATGCTCAGCTGGGCTTCCTTTCAGTGGAAACCGGAGCTGAGCTCCCAGCCTTGCCTGAGGACGATACGGATACTCAGACCCAGAAATGTGAAAATGATCCTTGCAGTGTTGCCACAACTGTTTTCTTTTACAAATACCTACAAGTAGTTTAGCCTGGAATGTTTGTTTATTCCTCTTGCTTTCCTCAACTATCCTTGTTTGTTTGCTTGTGCATATAAAACTATACGTAAGTGGTGGAGAAGGGGTTCAGGTTTTGCACTTGCTTTATACAAAATGTTTTTATGCCTTCAGACTCCAATTCAGAGTTGCAGATCATATACTGTGATGGGTGACCAAAAAGTTATCTGTTTTGACTACCAGAATCTCTGCAGTTTGCTCTGATTCACAAATGCTAGTGAACTTGTCTTCACAGAGTCCTAGAATCATTTAAGTTGGAAAAGACCAACCATTAACCTAGCACTGCCAAGTCCACCACTAAGTCATGTCCATAAGTGCCACATCTACACATCTTTTAAATGCCTCCAGGGATGGTGACTCAACCGCTTCCCTGGGAAGCCTGTTCCAATGCTTATTAACCTTTCCAGTTAAGAATTTTTTCCTAATATCCAATTTAAACCTCCCTTGGCACAGCTTGAGGCCACTCTTTGGACTTGCAATCCAAACAGTCTTTTGCCCAGCAAATAGTACACCCATCTTCATTGCGTTTCTGTAGAAATGGTTTGTCAGAAATGTCTGCTGCTTTTAGATAGCCAGCTTGGAATTCATGTTTCAGAGCACTTAACCTTTTTACAAAGTTTTCTGCAGTGGGAGCAAGCTCCAGCTGGAGGTGTGAGTACTCACTATGCCTGCAAATTCATCCACAGCTGTTTTATATTAGATACCCAGCAAATGAGGAATGCGTAACTTGTGGCCATGTTTTGAGAACTGTGGTTTGGATGACCTTCTCCACATCATGGAGGACTTGAGGAGAGATGCAGGAACAGAATCCCAGCTATCCACAGCAGCACTTGTAGTTGAAATGAAAGAGGCAGGTTTCTGAGGGCCAATATGTTCCTCTGGTTCACAACCTTCATTTGGCATAGGACAACAATGACCACACACACTGGATGCATCAGAATTCCTGTGGAATGAATAGTATTTGATCATCAAAATAAAGGCTGCATTGTAACACTTTTTTATAAAATCAAAATACTCCTTAGAAACAGCAGTAGTCCAGGAGCTGCCCATCTCGGTCCTTCTGAGTGCTGGGGTTTCTGGTCAGAATGTGTGACAGGATCTGTGGTCACACAACCAAAAGTCAGTTTACAAACTGTTCAGCTAATCCAGTTTGGTTTATAGCAGTTCAGGGGTGTGAGCATGACCTGAGGCTAATTTACGTAGCCTAAACCTTAGGAAGTAAAGCAGCTGTATCATGAAAGAATTGGATTTTTTTTTGTCTTTACTGTGAGGTGTTGCAGGTTAACTCACAGGAGATTTTCATAGAAAAATGATGCCAAGGCTCCAAATTTACTTCAAGTTCAACAAAAAGAGCAAGTAAATGTTGTTAGACAGTAGGAACAGATGAGAACTGTTATTGTTAGCTCCTGCTGTAGTAGCCTTATGGTAACCTGGGGCTAAACTTACTGATACCAGGGCGACTTGTCCAGGAGCAGGCTCTGTGTACACAGACATATGCATACATGTGCACATGAGTTGAAGTCAGTGTCTGGTAGGTAGCCATAAACCATGAACATGACCCAGAGCATGAGACCTTCTGAGGCAGGAAAAAATGCACATTTGTTATTCTGTGTCTAGCAAAATTCCCCTTTTCTGTCTTCCTTTTTAATTCTGTTAAATAATATTGATTTGAATGCTCTGTAATTACTCTGACCAAAGAAGCAGCAATGGTAAAACAGAATTCAGGCCTGAGACAGCTCCTTGGAAAGACATCACACTGAAGAAAGAGGGGAAGAAGGGGTCACATCAGGCAAGCCTTTGAATTAAGGTCTCACATGTTTTTCTGTGATTCTGGTTGTTTATGTTCATTTTTCTTCCTATTATGCTCTTTTTTTCCCCTCTCTTTTAAGACATGCACAACAGTATTCATCTGAATTTGTTATCAAATACACTAATTTGTTTTGATTTTATTTTACATTTTTCTTCAGCTTCACAGCTTTTAAGAGGTGGTATAAATTATGTACATTTAAATAAAGTAATGCAGTTGGTAGACTTCAGCAATATCAGCTGCCAGTGGAACCCAGCAAAGAATGGGAGTCAAATCTCTTCAGAAGAGGCAGTTTGTTCTTCGTATCTGAATCAACGCACCTCAGCCAAATAAAACAAGAAATATAGTTAAACCTATAATAATAAAGCAATAACAAATATCAGAGACATGCAATACTTGATGTTATTACAGACTAGCTAAAACATAGTCAGTATGCTACACTACAACCAATACACTCCTTGAGAATTCCTACTCAAAGCTTGATCATGCTATTAAGGTGAAAAAGAAATCTGGAAGTAAGAATTAAAGTTGGGAAATCTAGGGGGGAAAAAAAAGAAAGAAAACAAAACCCCAAGCAAATATGTCACTTATGCAAACATCAAAAAGGTTTCTAATAGGGAAATAATTGCAAAGATAGGACTATAAAACATGAAAAAGGGATGTGGTGTTCATCATCAGATCATTTTCATTGAGTTATTTTTCCATAGGGCATTACATACAGTCTAAAAACAGATGAGGCAGCACTTTCAGTAGCATAGTGTATCCTTTGGGTCCTGTACATTACACGGAGAACATCCTTGCACTAACACCAGTGCAAGTTACACAAGATGACCTGTGATCCTCCTTCAAGAGTAGCTTTTATTTATCAATTTTATATACAGAAGAGATGCTGTGCATCAATTTTTTTTCAGTCTTGATTTCTGTTGGTGAAGAAGAATCAGATAATGAATCTGCTAAAAAAGGTAAAATAAGCAGGACAAGGTCTAGGACAGGTTTTTATTTTTATTGTTTGCACCATATAGAAATGGACTTGCATGGAGCTCCACAGAAGATGGGGGATGAGTATTTGATTAAAGGAAACATGTCTAATGCTAAGTTATCAGAAATACTACCAGGAATAAGAGAAATCTTAGATTTTACTTAATCTTTTACATAGTAAATACATTGTTTTAGACTATTTTCCATGGATAATCACCAGCAGACATTGGTGAAGTGATTCGAAGAAAAGCAGAGCAGGACTGAGCTTTTATCTTCCTTCTGCTGGTTTCCAAGCAGCACTCATATGGACAAATTGGCAGGGCAAGAGATAGTGGGAAACCTAAACATAAAAGGATATAAAAGGTATGGCAGGACAGAGAGAATTTTAAAGTGGAATGCAAAATTATGCAGAAATCATGTGGGTTAAATTCTCTCAAAGATGAAAATTACTCATCCCTTTCAAATGCAAATGATGTAAAGATGTCTAGTATCTAAAGGTAAGAGTGTTCACTTACTAATGACACATAATATCAAACGTATTTTAATTTAGGCTATCTGGAGTGTGCTAGTCAGGAAATTGATCTAGGCAGCAGCAGAAGTCATTACAGCTATTTACAGAGGTTTCAAAAATAGGCTATGCATTTTTTACCAGAAGTCTGTATCTGAGAAGGTGGTAACTAGAATTAACTTCAATTTCCTTGGTGACAGTAATGGTTGAATGAAAGTTTTCCTGTCATGTGGTGAAGCTGGTGCTATGGAGTCATCCCTTCAAAAAGCTATTCCTTTTAACCCAGTGCTCAGGAGACCTTAGATTTTAAATACAACGAAGTTCCACTATGAGGCATTGCAATTTCTTATGCTGAAATGTTAAGTAAGGGGTTTGGGGAATTTTTTGCATGCAAAATGAATGACTTGCATGTGAAGAGGAGAGGGGCAATTGGGGTAACAGTCTAATTAAAAGATCATTTATAAAAAGCAAAAGTTTAAAAATTCAGTGGCTGACTTGCTTTGGCACATTCTCCAGTGAATCACAAGTTTAAATCTCTCTAGCTAGAAAATTAATAAACCCCTCAAGTTCCTGCTGGGATACATTCAGCAGGGTATTTAAATAGGTAGTCCACAGAATTGTTTGCAATTGTCAAAATGCTCAAGTGAGCTATAAATAGCCAGAAATAAAGTAAAACATCTTGCTTCCTCCACCATGCTCCCTATGGTACTTCATGCATATCAGGAAATTATTTTATAATAGGGTCTCTGCTCCTCAGCAGTCAAAAATAATGGGGAACAATGAGTTTGAAGGCTATGCTGAGCAAGTGTGTCCCTCTCATGTCATGGCTGCACTCATATTTGAGTGCATATTTTGGCTGTTCCCCCACCTTCACCTTCAGCTCTCACTTGCGGCATGGATGTCCTCAACTTTGCCAGAACTCATGTTGGCAAACAGGTAAGGTTTTCCCATGGTCTGTCTTCTCAAAGATTTCATTCATGATGCAAAAACTGCTCCAAGTTGACAACATTTCAGTGATTAAATCAGAATCTGTGGGAAGTTGTAAGAGATCAGTGTTGGGACTGTGAATATGTGGATCTTGTCCTCTGTAAAGGAACTGACCATTTTAAATTGTCTTCTAAATTTGTTGAGATAAGAACATTTGTAACAGATTTTGTTAATAACACAAAGGCAGCTGTTGCTGCATCCATTTTCCAAGGGACAACTGGCTGGAGGGAGGAATGGGGGAACAGGGCACTTTCTCAGGAGCAACGATGGGCTGCCCAGCTCTATTCCTCTCTCCACCTGGTCCCCATTGACCACAAGTCCTGTAGCTTAGCAATTTTAAAGTCTGATCCAAAGCCTGCCAAGGTCAGAGGTAGTCTTTTTAATTTGAAATGTTGAATAATATCCTTTAGCATATCAGAAATATTTTTGTGCACTGAAAATTATCTGGTATCATTTTTCTAAACTGAGACTGCACAGAGTTTTCAGAGGTAGGTCATCAGCTTTTGAATCTATAACCAACACAAGTTCACTGTGAATAACACTATGATGAATTTATTTTCTGTTATGCTTTAAGGAGTGTAAAAATACTAGGAAAGCTGCTACTATTTATATACAGTGGATAAACATCAATGTTATTCAGTGCAAGTTCGTAGGGTTTTAATATTGAGAGGACCATTTGCCTCCCTCAGTGAGACCGAGTCATAGAAGGAAAGGTTCCCTATGGATCTTGCAACATCATTCATTATTTAACTCAATTTTTGTATTTTGTTTCATAACCAAAAGATCTTTAAAACCCTTAAGTAAAGGTGATCTCCATTTGTGTATGGAAAGGCGTGGAAAACCATTTGGCAGACTGTGACTAATACCAAGAGAAGCTGTTTTTGTTATTGTGTTTAAAGAGGATTATACAATACAATCCTTTGATTTTAGCAGTCAGGAAATTTTAGAAGAAGTTGGTCATGTCAGCTCTCTGTGCCTCTCTGGAGTTACGATATCCAAAAGTAAGGCAAACGCTGCTATGGTAATTCAGCATTTTCCAGGATTCCAGTTTGGGGTTAGGTTTTTTTTTCAGATTTCTTCAGTTATTAATAATTTTCCTAAAACAGTTTGGAAAAATACTGGTGCATTAAAATATAACTTGCTCCTCATAAATGAACTATTTAGGGTCTAATCCTTGTCTTTTAAAAGTCTCTGGCAAATCTCCCACAGACTTTCATGGAAACATGACTCAGCCTTAAATATTTGGCAATTTCTGTATTATTTCCTCCAAGTGTGCTTTTTTTTTAATTAGAAATATTGAAAATGCCATGGTTTCTGACATGCTAATTCCACCTGGACTTTTGCAGGCATGTTTCTGGCAGCATAGCTCAGCTCACTCAAGAATCACCAAGGCTCATTTCATACCTCCTGCTGCTGCAGGATTGTCCTTTGCAGTACCACAGCAGCCAGGCACAGCTGTTCTCAGCACACCTTATCTGAGAGGCTGGGGAGCCGCAAGTGCTCATAGTAATAAAAGGAAGTTAAAAAGAAGAGATTCTGGGGAAAAAATTGCTTTGTCTGACAGCTTTCACCAGCAGCATTCTCCCTTGAGCCACCTCTGCACCAGGGTGCCTTTCCCCAATGACTGGCAGGATGCAATGGAGAGCTCCCACTACAAGGGAGGTTCTGGAGGCAGCTCCCAGACTGGAGCTGAAGGCTATGTTATCCATCACTGGAGCACCCAAAGTGAAGGCCTTCTGCTCCTGGGGGAGCCCAGACACTCCAGGGCCTGGCTGGGCACTGCCAGACGCCTCTGAACAAGAACAACAGCAGCCAGGCACAAGGTTAGGGGATGACTGTTCGTGCCTAGGTCAGGCTGTCCTTTCAGATGCTCACTCTTTCAGATACACTGCATGGCTTGGTCCTTCGTAAAGACAAACAACTGGGCTGTCTTCTACCTCTTCAGTAGTAGCTGAGTGGTTAAAAGCAGTCTGGGAAAATGTGGTCTTCAGGCTTTTTACTTGGCAACTGCCCTAAGAGCTAAGGTATTGTGTAAACAGTGACCAGCTACTGTTGCCACTGCCATTAATGGCAGTTACTGCTGCCATCTCACTAAATTCAGTGTGTGTGCAATATGTACAGATCAGGCCTTCACATGGGTCTCCAAAGAGATAAGTCTATTTTGTGAGTCCCAAGGAAGCTTAGGAGGGATATGAGTTTATACCGGATGTTCAGGTCAAGCAAGAAAGCCAATTTTGACAGTATAACATTTATCAACACGGTAAGTTTTCTGGATAAGGCTTAGATACAGACAAATTCTCAGGCACTGGGATGAGCAGAAAGATTTTATCTTTTTGCATCACTGTCTTGGACCTTCATGTCTTCTGCTTGAACAGTGCTTTAGACTTCTAATCTTTGGCTATTTATTTTATTTTATTTTTATTTGTCTTTAACGCAGTGTGTGAGGGATTGTCATGTTTTGCCAGACGCATTGTGTCTATGTCTTGTGTACAGTACAGGAGTCTTTGTGAAAATCCTGCTATAAGGTGAGACAAATATAGACAAAGTTTTCAGTCTTCTTTTTACTAACTGAAAATTCTACCTCTTAATAAAGAGATCAAAGAAAGAGAGCAGATGATTTCGTGCGAGATCATTCCTCAAGTTGAAAGAAACCCCATTTTCTGTGATAGAGTCACAAGGTCTACAGCATATCATCCAAAGAGCCTTCAGCCCAACAAGATCTTTCCAGGCTGCCTTATATAACCGGGGACAAAACTGATTCCTTGACATGATATTGATTCTAGTCTTGCTTTTTAAGCTCCTTGCATTTTAACACAGGGCTTCTGCAATATTTCCCTCCTTTTTGCTGAGATAATCTATAGAGATAAGGTGATAAGTACCAGCATGGGTTTTCTCATCTTCTCTCATCCCAGATTAGTAGTTCACATTACTTTGATGCAGTGTGACTTACACTATATCTTCTCGTTAGCTTACTCAAAAGTTAAGGATCTACAATTTTAATTCCATATGTCTTGAAGGTGATTAATTATAGCCTTCAAGATTCAGTTTCCCAAATGATCACTTAGTTCAGCTTATAAGAGGAAAAGCATAAACAAGCGTTTTTCACTGAAGTGCTGCAGGAAAAGCTGGCTTCAGAGCTCAGAGAGGGAGTTGGCCTCAATATATCACTGGATCTGTCCTCAGCATTTTGGATTGTCCTATCAGCTGACTGATGAATAACATGGAAATCCAAAATTTCTATTAGGAATATGGTAAGTTGTCAGAAGATGATCTCAGAGATAAGAGCATCTCATTGACCAATCCATGAGTACATGTCAGTGATGCAAACAGACTGGCTCAGAGTTCAGGAAGTTCTTGCATTTTTCTGTTTTGTCTCAATAGTTTCCTTCCTTTTTTTGCAAAGAGCAGCTATTGAAAGTGTAGTCTGTAATGGTCTTATTATAGCTGCTGTTCACAGGCAACAGTACTTTAGGTAGGCTGAAACCATCACAAGAAATGTAGCACAGTTTGCCAACAATGCCAGGTCAACAGTCCTTGTTCTCTTGCTCAACTTCCACTGCATTTTTACATAAGTAAGTCATTGATCTCTGGTTAGATGGAGCTCCGTGAAACATGCTTAAAACAAACAAAATAATCATAAGAATCTCAAAAAGGTTAGTATGCACTCTTTTTGGTTATTTATCCTTGAAGTATTTCATATGGTTGATAAATGTTCACAAAAGTTCATTTGTGGTCTTCTGAGTTAGCCACACTTGAAAAGTGTCCAAACACAAGTGATAGTGAACATCGACCAGTTCAGTTAAAATACATCAGTTCCTGCCAAGGGCATTCACCGGTCTTCGTTGCAAGTATTTAAGGTTTGCAAGAATGGAACAATGGATATAGTATGTGATGGTGAACAAAAGATCTAGGGCAAAATGTCTGGTTACTTGCCAGCTTAGACCTAATGGTAGCCTCTGGAAATTTTTACAAAAGTAAATGTAATTCTCAAGGTAGTTTACTGAATTGTACAAAGGATATGATTAGATGGTTTCTGAATGAGGTGGATTTGCCAAAAACCTGAACTGGCAGTAATACTTCTTCAAGATTTCAGTTTCTTGGCCAGGTATGGCTCAGAATTTTGACAAATTCTTCTTCTTGAGGAATCAGGCAAAGGGGTCTGTTGTGGTTTAAGCCCAGCTGGTAACTCAGAACCACACAGCCAGGAGGTCACTCCCCCAGGCTCCCCCTTTTTCCTCCCCTTGCCCCCAGAGGAATGAGGAGGAGAATCAAAAGAATGTAACTCCCACGGATTGAGATATGAACAGTCCAGTAACTGAGGTATAACACAAACCACTGCTGTTGCCACCAATGATAATAACGATAAGGGAAAGAACAAGGGAAGAGAATACAACTGCTCACAACCTGCTGACCAATACCCAGTTCAACCTGAGCAGCTATATGGGCCTTCTGGGTAACTTCCCCCATTTCATATAGTGGGCATGACGTGCTGTGGTATGGAATACCTCTTTGGTCAGTTTGGGTCAGGTGCTCTGTCTCAGCTTCCTCCCGGCTTCCCCTCCT
>JAOEHX010013593.1:0-12246 GCA_025448015.1 Bolborhynchus lineola
CTCTCCTGGAGTTGTGGAGTCTGATTCCGTGCTTCAGCTGTGGCTGCCCCATCTCTGGCAGTGTTCAAGGCCAGGTTGGACACAGGGGCTTGGAGCAACCTGGTCCACTGGAAGGTGTCCCTGCCCGTGGCAGGGGGTTGCAGCTGGATGAGCTTTAAGGCCCCTTCCAACCCAAACCAGTCTGAGATTCTGTGACTATGATCAGTATTGCTTTTCCTGGGGATATAATGCTTTCCAACCCTAAATGAAAGATGCTCCTGTCACCAGCTGCTAAAAGATGCAATTGAAGAGCCAGCAAAACAAGAGGGGCTTTCTCCTCTCCTTTTTCACTCCCGAAGACTGTGGGAAGTGAGGCCCTCATGCAAAAGCAGGGCAAGCCCATAGGCAGCATTATTTTATCGGGCACATCATTTCCCCAGAGACGAGGCAAAACAGTGAAGTATTTATTTCTCATAGGTGAAATCCCTTGCATGTATGTTCCTGAACAGTGCTGCCGTGCAGATGAGATATTCCAGAGAACAGGAGTGTAATGCTGGTTGGGTTCCTTTTTCCTCCCGTGAAAAGGACCATTTATGTGCATGGGGAACAGTTCTCAGGCTGTTCTTCAACCCCCCTTGCCTCATCTGGGGCCCTGGGGTGGAGTGTAGGTGGTTCAAAAGGTTTTACATCTGTTCCTTTCTCACCTATGGTCACGTCCCTCTCGTGTTGGGGCCCCAGAGCTGGATGCAGGACTCAAATATGCTTGGAAATACAAAGGAAAGGTGGCAGCTACTGAACAAGCACCACAAATTCCCATCCAAGATCCATCCTCCCTTCACCTCAGAACAAATAATACCAGTGCTGACCTTTAGCAGGAAGTGTGGTGTTCATTGGACATTAAGCTGGTTTCCCTACAGGTCTGAGTCCCACAACCCCTTTATCTCTTTGCAAACCCCACACTTGTAGCATTTGCTGTGATTTCTGTCCCCACATCCTCCCCGCACCCTGAGCAGAACAGACAGTTCTGCAGTCCCATCATGTACAGAACACCCCACATGGCACCTGCTGCTCTTTTGATGCCTCCATTGTGGTTCCTCATTGTTCCTCCCCAAACTGTCTAGCAAGGCAGGACTTGGAACATGCTGTGGCTTCTGTGGAGCTGCATCTGTCCCTGGGCAGGGGGCCATGGGCAAACCTACAATGCTGAGTCGTCAGTTACTTTCCTATGGGGAATGCATAAATGTTTTCTGTCTCCTCTGGATACCTACCATGTTTTTTACAAACTCATAAAAATGAAACATGGCAGCTTGAGCTAAAGCTCGTCATGACAGAACAAGGGGGAATGGCTTTAACTTGACAAAGGGGAGGTTTAGATTAGCCATCAGGAAGATGATGTGAGGGTGCTGAGGCCCTGGCACAGGGTGCCCAGAGAAGCTGTGGCTGCCCCATCCCTGGCAGTGTTCAAGGCCAGGTTGGATGGGGCTTGGAACAACCTGGTCTGGTGGAAGGTGCCTCTGCCCATGGCAGGGGGTTGGAACTGGATGAGCTTTAAGGTCTCTTCCAACCCAAACCAGTCTGGGATCTTTGAGACATTTACATTTCTGGCAGTTGTGACTGAAACTAGTAACTGGTTCAATAGTTTTGGAGAGGCAGGTGGGCAAACCAATCCTGTAAGCCTCCTGTCCTGAGGAAATCAGGACCAAACCATGCCTTTGCCATGTTCACATATGGGCGCTCCACTGACTGCTTTGCTTTTCCAGCTCTGTCTTGGCTTTTCTGATCATGCTCCAGCGATTTCCGTGGACTGAACATTTTGCCTTCCACGATTTATTTGTTGATTTTGAGCTAAAGGTATTATGTGACAGTAAGTTCCAAATGTGAAGCATTCTAGAATTGGCCTAGTAAGTGTATTTTGTTTTTTCTCTGCAATTTAGTAGGGTGTAATAGATGATCTTAGTGGCTTTGCATTGGATTGGTCTAGTATAAATGCTGGGTGGGCTGCACCGTGTTCAGTGATTGTATCGCACTGGGTATCTCCCAGGGGATGCCGCTGAGGGTTTCATTGCTGTTGGTGGCTGTAGTACCACAAACTAAGACAATCCCAGCAGGTCTCTGCTTTCCTCCCTGCTCTTGGCAAGCCATGCGCAGACCCGAGCTGTAGCTTTGCAAATGCTGCCTCGAAGTGGTCTTTTTGGTGCCCTACAGGCTGAAGTTGTGTGCAAATTTATCATGACCTACATAATTGACCTATATTATGTGTCTGTTTGTTAAATGGGTTGCACTAATTAGAAACGTGAATGGAGATGGCTTAGTGCTTATTTATTTGTACTGAGGTGTGTGCCTCTCGTCTGCAGTGACGTACGGGAGGATCATCGCCGTGTTTTCCCCCTCTGCTCCCTCCGTATTTGACCTGTGCCTTGGGTTATTGCACTAAAACGTGAATCGATTCTGCTTGCAGAAGAAAATAGAGTAAAATTGGGTTTGTTGCTCTTTTAGGCAAGGGGATATATCCTTGTTTATGTCTGTATGCAAGAGAATTGAGTAGGAGGGAGAAAAGACATCAGAACTTTCAAGCCCTTGATTTGTAGGGCTGCGAGTAGGGACTGGATGTGCTCAGTCCCTCTGTTGCGACACTCATTTCTAGGCTGGGAAGCAGCATAAGTACACCCTGCTTCTATTGGAACCTTTTACAATGAATGAGTTTATTCCTCCGTGCCCTCCTGCCTTGCTTGCAGCCTGTAGGAGCTGTTTGAAATCAAGGGTGACACTGAAACATGGTGACTTGAATGGCATCGCACCTGCTCCCAGCAAGTGCGAGTTCTGCTTTTAGTGTTTTAGACCAAGGTCTGAAGCCTGGGTGATGGGTCTCTAGGGGCAGATTTGGACCCCAGCTTGATAAGAGGTGTCTGCTACTCCAAACCCCTGCAATTGTATTAAAAACACTGCCAGGCAGTTTCCACCCCGTGTCCTCATTCATACAGACAGGATGTGCAGAGTGGAATGTAATTAAGAAGAAGTCCCCAGATTTTCTTCATGTCTGCTATCAGTGTGTTCTTAACTTCTCCAGATTCACTGGAAACACATCCATCTGTGGGCTGTCACATTGCCCCATGTTGAGTGTTATCCATAATTCCTTCAGGAAGCTTATTTTGAAGGAAAAAATGGGTAAAGTGCAAACAGAATTCTGCCATTTTTAACTGTTTGCAATATCAGGAATTGTTTCCCATATCTCATATTAGGGCTGGGTTTCCAGGTAGTCAGAAATGGATGTTCTACCAGTGGATGTGTGGACAAAGCATACAAATATGTATATTATTCATTAGCTAAGCTGGTTGTCAAGTGGCATGGATTTGTTCAGCTGAATAGACAACCTGTGCCTTCACAAGGCTTTTGTTAATAAAGACTTTTATGATCTTGTCATCATCTTGGAGTCAATTGTGAATATTCTGAGGCTTTAGAAGGTCCTTTCTCACCTTATACCTCTGTTTCCTCTGCAGGAAACTGAACCCAGCCTCTTCTGTAGAACTTTTTAGAGCTTGTTCTTAGAGCCTTTTTGTGCTGTGGGAAAGGGAAGGAGCAGTGGCTGTGCGGCCAGCTGAGGATGCAGGAGCTGCGGCACTAAGGGGAGAAGCCTCAGAGCTGTGTCCCGCTCATCTGGCTGCCTCGGCCTGCTCCTTCCTTTCTGTCCAGCCCATCAGAGCTACCTGGGAAGGAAAGCTTAGGAAAACCAAGGGCTTTTCTAGGTGCAGTAGAAGTTGCTTGTATTCAGGACCACAGAATAAGAGACCTGCTCACTAATGGGACCAGTTGATCTGCAGTCAGTGGGGAAGCCCTTCTTACAGGTGATTCAGCTGTCTGAAGACCACAGCATCCCAGAGGGATGGAGGAATCAGGTGCTAAGCCTTCCCTTGTGTTCCCAATGTAAAGGGAAAGAAACCCACACGGGGTTGACCTGGCACCAGCCCGTCTGCCCACCTCCCATGGAAACCACTTCACCTCTAGCATGTCCTCATGAATAAGGGAGGTTTGAATTTACCAAGCTAAATGAGTGGCCCCTCCAGCCTGCTATTCATTACTCCAATTAACAGTCAGTTGTCTGAAAAATGGGCCAATCTGTTTCTTGGGGAGCCGCATGGCAAGTCCACAAGGCAAGGCAATTAGCATAGCAGCCTCACCGCCTAGGGAATTTAATTTAGCTATCTGGTGGATCTAAGTACCGAAATATTGTTGTTTTGTTATGGAGCATATAATGTTGGTTAAATGGCTGGAAGTCCCCCGAGGCCCATATGCTGCTGATATTCTCTGCGTCCTTCTGAGCCGGCGGCAGAGGCAATAAGGCAAAAGAACTGTTTTGTCCCACACATGGCCCCAGTGTTTTCCAGGCAGGACACGGCAGCTGGACGCGGGCAGAACAAACCTTCACCACCCGGGGTGGGCGGGGAGCTTCCCTCCGAAATAGTTGCACACTTGAGCAAGTCCATTGTCTGCCCAGAAAGCATTTCAACCGCCTCTTGCCAGGCAGACAAAACGCAGGCCGAGGCAGTGCTGGGACAACCTGCCTGCCCAGCGCCTTGTGTGCGGGCAATTAGTTTGCAAATTGCCCATTTGGACATCCGCATGAATAAGTTACATTGCTCCCGCAGGATTGAGTGCTCTTTGCTGTCAAAGGAAGGCCCATGAATAAATAAGGTGTCTCGGACAAGTGCCTTTATCCCCACATGCAGGCTCGTCCTTGGAAAGGACGGGCAATGGCTGGGATCTCCAGGAGGGAAAGAGTGGTTCCCAAGTGGGGATGTTGCTTGTGGGTGTTTCTGAACCTCTGCGTTGATGCCGGTGTAATGGTGATATGCACTGTGCAGGGTTTTTACTCAAACCTCGATGTTCCTTTGCAGCATGGTAGTTCACCAAACTCCTCTGTGCTGAGGAAGGCTGGTGTTGATCTGAGCATTTAGCAGTAAAATAGGGTGAAAACTGGTCAATATGGGCACAGCTGATATCGTATAACACTCATTTTGAACCAGAACGAAATCAAGTTCTTTTGAGAAGCCATAGTATTATTTTATCACCATGCTTACGTTCCTTGGGCTTCTAATCTGATGCAAAAGGATCACTTTTCTTTTCTGAAACCATAAAAAAGCAGAGCTTCCCTGGTGCTACGTCAGCTCTCCCAAATCCTTCACAAATTAAGTCATTTGTCAGCGTTAGAGAGTTTCCTCTTGGAAAGTGAAGGAGCCGATAGTTTCCTGCAGATGTGACCACTGCTTCTTTCCTTCTTTAAAACTGGACAAGTTTATTGGCTAGAAGGAAATTATTCTGAGCTGTGAATGGCAGCTCAACAAGCAGCATACTGTAGGAAAGCCAGCTCACGAGCAGGAGATATATTGTTATAAAGAGACCTGGCTCTTATTTTCTTTGCAATGCTGTCTTTACATTCTTATATCGGTCCCCTCCTTTCCCTGCCTGTCAGTAACCATCAGTGCAGCATTTTCACCGGAGCTACTGCAGTTTAAAGCAGTTAATGATGTGATCCAGTGCCTCACCCCAGTGATGGTCCTAAGGTTTGAGGACCTCAGGCTGTGCATGGGGTAATGAAGAAGCAGGACCCAGCTTCCCTGGCACAGTTCACAGCTCTTTGGTCATAGCTGTGGTCCACATGCTCTAGGGAAGGGGTAACTGCTGCATGTTATTGAAGACACGCAGCTGAAATAATAATCGGATAAAAGGATCATTTATTGTCAAACGATTATGGAGCTGCATTATGTGATTTCATATCTTTCCCTTCAAAATCTCTGCCTTTCAAACCAGCTTGTGGTTTTACTCTGTGCCATTAACACTTTGGTATTACACAGGAGTATATTTCATATGGCAAATTCTGTGGAATATGGATTATGTGATCAGGAAAGAAATAAAAACTCCTCAAGTTGGCCTCAGCTCTGGTGGTGGTAATCAGGAAATTGTTTGTCCTTAAGCCACAACAGAGGATTGGATTCTTAAAAACTGAATAGGGCAAAATGCTTTTAGAGTGATTTCTTTACAATAAAAACATGATAGTCTTAAAGCTAACTGTTAATCTTTGTGAGTCTATTCCACGTGAAGCAGGGGAGCAGCCAGACTCCCAGCTGATGTAACTCAACATAGTCCCATTAACTGACAAAGCTGGGTCAGTCCACAGCAGCTGAGGATCCAGCCCCGTGACTTTGGAAGAATCATCATCTTGCTGGAAGAAAGACTATAACAGGATTTTGTGAGGGCAAATAATATTAGAGAGCAAATAAGATGGGATGGGGACCAAATAGGATGGCTGTTTCATTTGTCATTTATTGAGATCTTCTTTTATCGGAACGGGCACCAGCGTGGACAGGTTGCTTCACAGAGCTGCTCAGGGCTGTTAACCTGGTTTAGTACTGTTTAGTGTCTGTCACTGCAGTTAGACTCACAAACAGTACAGCTTTAATAAGAAAACTCCTGAGTTAATCTCCTTTAGAGATCTGCGTGACATTACTAGGTATAATCTAACCTTTCCAGGTTATTGTAGATGCACTTATGGGCATAAAACCTTCTTTGGGAGAATTAGGTATTTTCTCATTACGCACACTAATAACTTTTCAGTGAATATCACCAAATTTCCCTGAAAATCTAATTGATTTTCACTGGCAAGTTGCAGAGTTTACTCAGTCTATAAAAAAGGGATCTTCAGAATTGTCTCCAATGAGTTGTCCTCCAGACACCGCCGTATGATGCAAGTGAGATACCCTCGAGGAACTGATGGAAAATGAAAGCAGATTGTCTTTGGAGCAGGTAGATGCAGGCTGTGTGTGGGGAAGGAAATGCTGAAGCAGATGAGCTCATGCTGCACGTGGAGACCTTCAGGACAACAGCCTGATGGTTGAAGCATCCACCCATCTCCGTGCCTTGCTCCACCTGCAGGACCTTGTTGCTCTATGTCCTGGGCGAGCGTGCAGCCCCTCATGCTGACCCTGACCAGCTGCTCAGAAGGTGTTCAGGGTTTGCAGGATTGCACGTACGCATCTAAAGCCTGAGCCCCGGGCAGCTACAGCCTGTGTTGAATGTAGTCTTTAACCTCTGTGTTTCAGCTCCTTCGGGAAAAATAATGCTCCATTTCCATTCTATGTCCAGGTTTAGCAAATCTCTGGGATCGGGACAGTCTCTTGCTCTGCTCGTCATGCTAGTAAGAAATAACTGCAGCAAGGAGACTGGAAGGACTGTGGCAAGAGGAGCTGAAATGGCAGCTGCAGGCATCTTCTGTTGAGGAGCTGACCACTCATTCTGCCACAGATCCCTTAATGATCCTGTCCCCATCTGGGACACCCAGAAGTGCGCGAGCAGCAGAGCTGCCTGGGTGGTAGGTGAGCAGGAGCCTCTCCTCCCCCTTGGGATGCGGGCAGTGACCAGTGCCAGCATCCTTGCGCTCATCACAAGGTGGATCAGGGAAATCAGGTCACAGCAGAGGTGAGTTGCAGCTTTACCATCTGTAGAAGTAGAGTTTGAGAGAGCCTGACATGGCAGGTGTCCAAGGCACTGCCTTGGAGTTTTGGAGACTTGTCCCTTTGGGTTATGAAGGACGAGGAGGACTCTGCTGGTAGGTGATGTCTCCGGTCCAGTCTTCAGGGCATTCATCTACAGCTGCAAACCAGAGTTGGTTCTGTGCTCTCCAGAAATCGTATTTCTCGAGTATTTGTATTTGCAGGAGACTTCGTTGAGACTATAGGTGAGATGCGATTATGTGCCAAGCTCTGAAACACAATAAATGGAGTGAGCTGGCGCATCCCTATCATTGTGGCTTCAGCATGGTGGTGGAGGAGAAACAAGGTGGGAGATGATATACTCTTTAGTACTGGGAGCTCTTTGATGGCTACGTTGTGAAAAAGAGTCTCTGGTCTAAGGTGCAGGTACAGAGGACAGACCTGGGAGGAGGATTCCCTCCATGTCCTAGAGAGCTGAGTCTTCAGAGAGCTCACTGAGAGCTCATGGCCAAGCTGGAGGTTGAATTGAAGCCTCTCAAGTGCTTGAGACAACTCACCTCCACCTTCCCTTTCAAACTAGCTCATCGCAAGTCCTCATGCCATTTGGCTTGGGTGACACTGGAGAAATCCCATAGTGACCTGCAATATTTTTGCCAGCTAGTTTTGCTTTGTGTTTAATTCATTGTTTTTGCTCTTCAGAGGGTCATTCAATGGGGCTTGGCTTGAAGAGGGGCTGAAATGCCATCACACTCTGCGCCTCTTGGGAGGAAGCATAATTAATCCATCTACCACTTTAGTGCATGGCCTGCCTTTGAATAGGCAGGGAAAGCCACCAAAAGGTTAACCACTTTATTTAGATGGCTTTGTTCGTTACGTGTGTGCTTTGCTTGTTCTGAGAATTAACGGAAGATAAGCTAAAAGTTCATTTATAAGAGTATTAAAGGATAATTATGATGGAGTAAATGCAGCGGGTCAAAAGGCATTATGATGAACAGAATCATAATATAGGGCTTGGAGAAATAAGCTGAAGTATACAATGCCTAACATCACTCACTGAACACCCTGGTATGTGTGCTGCTTCCGTTTTCTCTCTGCTTCTTCATTCCCAGCGTAAATGAAAGGTGTGTCCATCAGCACTCTGCTGCCCGCGCACAAGCACGGAGTGATAATCAATTGCAGTAACTGAAATTAAACTTTGGAGCAGGCATAAATATGTGACCTTTTAATATCAACAAAATGATAAAAAAGATTTGGTAGGAAATCTGTTTCAATCAGATTAGAGGAGAAGTGGGTAAAGCTGATTACAAGCCCGCTAAACACAGTGTTTGGGCAGTATTTGTTCAGAAACAATAGCGTTAATTCTACTTTAACAAGTATTATCTGGAAAATCAATAATTAATGGGAACCCATTATCAACTTGTAATTTAGCACAGAGATTAAGTTGGGGGAGAAGTGAAAGCGAGTGGGCAACCTGCTTTTACTTGACCTGTCAGGCTGATGGATTAGCAAGTGACAGCAGGTTTAATATTTTTGTAAAGGGGAGGTGGTAGAAATAAGTCGATTTGGGCCTCTTGCTGTTTGGCACCTCCTTGCCCTACCTCTTCTGCAGCAGAGCTGCGTCACCGCCCAGGGGACAACCTCTTTTGTGGTGCTCAGTCTTGGGATGAGGGGGCCATTGCCCCCGAAGCCATAGGGTGCAGGGAGAGAACAGAGGTGGCAGAAGAGGTGACGCGGACGGGTGCAAGGTTCACATGGGGGCATCCCCCTCTTTAAGATCTCCCATCTTGCTGCAGTGCCCCACCACTGTTTTCTCCTTGACTTGCAATGATGGACGTGTGTGAATGCACATGAACATCCAGATTGTCCCCAGCCAGCTCCTCCCTTCCCTCTTAGCATGTCAGCTCCACTTGGAGAAGCAACCTGACTTGTCCTCTGTGCTGTGCTGGGACTCGGATGTCACAGATGCGTGGGTCAGGAGCGGTGCACGTGCACCTCATCGCTGGAGTCACTGCAACAGATGCCAAGTAGATCACGGTTCTGCAAAGAAAACATACTTCCAGAGGATACAGCTATGCTGATCAAGGATCCCTGTGTGTGTTTGCCAAGGCCAGAGCAGGCTGTTGGAAGAGGAACATCACCGTTTGCTAAATTTCATGTGGACAGCAGTGAGCTGTTTCCACCTTTTCTCCTCCTAAGCAAAAGCTCCTGTTTTCCCCAGATTTGAGCTCCTTACCTGCTTTTTGTACGGAGCAGCATGGGGATTGTGTCCTCTAGTGGTTAGCAGAATAAGGGAGTAAAAGGAGGTGGGTTAGGAAGCAAATAAACCAGTGCTAGAGGGCTAGTGGAGCCCCCAGTGCAGCTGGACATTGGAAGGTCAGCATCCATGATTGGAATGCTCTTTGGCTTGCTCAAAGACAGTGCTCAAAAATGAGATCAAGGAAGCCACTGCTGACACAAGGAGTGGCCTGCGGATAGAAGAGAGGCACCTGTGCCTATCACCTTCTGCAGCAGATCAGTGGATAGAGCTGGAAATAGTGAAATCTTGGGCTGGCCTCACGCTTCCCACCAAATGTGTCCTCACTAATAGTGCCGGTGAAGGACACGGCAACAGGATGAGAAGCCCAAGGGCTGTACTTGTCTCTCTGCTTCCACTGGCCGCATCCCTCATCTCTGAGGTGCAACCATAGCCAATCTGGTCCTTACAGGGTGGCTGAAAGGCTGATGTCCAGACACTGGACACCACAACGCAGCCAGGGTGATGATGGGGCTTCTTGACAGTGAGCAAGGCGGGATGCTCCAAGCGCAGGGAACAGATTGAAGGCAGATTGTGTGGGTGAAGCAGCACGGTGCTGCACAGCTAGGGAGTGGCTTCAGAAATGGCATTTAATCATTCAACATTAACACAAGACATCTGTCACCATCCCCAGCAGTGACGGGGCTGCACAGCAAAACAATATGTTCCAGTGCTCCTAATCACTGGAAAAACACTACTTTTTGCAGAGAGTTCTTTTAGTGCCCGGCACAAATCCTTCTATTTTATTATAGCAATCCCAGCCAAATCCTCCAATAAATGGAGTTTTTATTAATGTGCAGCTGTTAAATGAGAAAAAATAAAACTCAGAAATAAAAATGAATCCCTGAATAATCGGGCTGATCCCAGGCAGTAAGAACAAGCAGGACAACCACATACTTACAGCTCTTTGGTTTTATTTACAAGTATGGCCAGGGCTTTTCTTTTCCCCCTCTGTTTTCTCACAGAGGTCTGATTAGGTTTTGCTCAGGAAGATCCCAGCTACTTTTGGGGCTGGAAACACAGCAAGGAGGAATGAGGTGCTGGGATGTTCTATCCCTGGCACTGTTCAAGGCCAGGTTGGACAGAGCCTTGGGCCTAGTGCGAAGCATCCCTGCCCATGGCAAGGGGTTGGAACTGGATGATCCTGAGGTCCTTTCCAACCATAACTATTCTATGATTCTATGGGGGTCACATCCAATGCCTATCCCTGGGAATCGAATGCTGCCACAGCTGAGAATTTGCTCTGACCAGGGAGGAGAGTGGCAGGGACCAGGGCGATGAGGGATGCACTTGTTTCTGTGCAAAAGCAAATGGAAGAGTGTCAGAAAGAAGAGGATGGAGAGAAGTGAATGACAGAAGTCCTTCAACCATTGCAGCTCCCTTCAGAAGGACAGGGTGGTTTGCTTTAACCAGGCATGATTTGGGGATCTTTGCCTTGAACTGGAGGTCACCAGATGAAATGTGGCATTTTGTAGTGAAAAAGGAAGGAAAAGCGACCCCATGGTGATGTGGTGGGGAGGTTGGTGCTGAGCTGGGGGGAAAAGCGATGTCTGCCCTAGATTTATCCCCATGTCCTTTCCCCATGCACAAGTCCTGGCCTGCCAAGGCACCTGCAGTCCCATGTTGTGAGTGGAGAGACCAGCCATGCAGGCAACAAATCTTCTCTTACGATGACTGTTGCTGCCGGGAGACCTGCTCTGACTCCTCTACAGACGGGGCAGAGCCATGCAGCCACAGGGGTGCTGGAAGCTGGGCTAAACCAGGTCCTAGGCTACAGTCCAGCTGGCAATAAAACCACCATCAGGGGCCATTTCCTGATGGCTGCGGCCCAAAGGAGAGTGCTGAGTGAGCAGAGACATAGGAGACGTGCTGGAGCTGCCATCAGATGCACGCACATGCTTCCAGTACCTGTGGGGTGCCACCTAGAGCTAAGCCTACAATGGGAGGGCAAGGCCAGCCCAGGCATCTCCCCAGAGCAGGGATGAACTTGGCCATAGGGACGGTGCCCATCACCAGCAGTCAGCCCCTGGTCACCATCGTGGTGAATGCCAGGTGGGAGGGAATGCCCTGAGCTGATAGCACCCTGCCCACGAAATGGCACAGCCACTGTTCATTCTGATTAAATTAGAGCCAAAGTAAAGCCCTAATTCTTCTGATTAAAGCTTAGAAGTTAAGCTCTTTGGGCAGGATGCGTGCCTTGCCCTGTGCTCTCCTAAACCACTTTGTCCACTCAATGACAAGACACTAATGATACACTCCTATATATTTCTTCTTAGACACACATGATGCCCGGTCCATAGGATGTGTGGTGTTCCTGGGGCATCCCACCACTTCTGCCTGAGCAGTGGTATTGATGTGGTCACCTGGCTGGTTTCGGAACTGCTCCAAGCAAAGCGGGGGTCCAGGTCTGCCAGGGCTCAGCCTTTAGATGGCTTGGGCTTTTCCCAGAGGAATTGCTCTGGATGAGACTCCCCAGGCTGGAGTGTTATC
>JAOEHX010013594.1:0-50542 GCA_025448015.1 Bolborhynchus lineola
ATTTCTTCCTCATATCCAGTCTAAACTTCCCCTGTTTAAGTTTGAACCCGTTACCCCTTGTCCTATCACTACAGTCCCTCCCCAGCATCCCTATAGGCCCCTTCAGATAGTGGAAGGCTGCTATGAGGTCTCCACACAGCCTTCTCTTCTCCAGGCTGAACAGCCCCAACTTTCTCAGCCTATAGTACCCTCACAGGTGCTCACAGTCAAAATTCCTCCACAGCTTTTACTGGGGGACAGAGGAGGGGATTTGAAGAGATCAGAGCACAAGTGTTTACAGCAGCATTAAGAACTAAGGGGAGATTTGCTTCCGAAACCCTTACATACCGCATTTCAAACTGATCTTGATAACCTAGAAAAATGCTTTGACATAGGATGTAATTCAGCACAGGCAGAAAGAAGCGGGGCAGAAAACTGGGACAGAAATAATCTACTGTTCAAAAGGAGGATGAAAAACAACTGCCTGGGCAGGAAAAAACCCCAGGGTTATCAGAGATTAAAAAGTGGATGGGGCTTAAGCAGGGCACTGCTGTTAGAAAGCAAGCAAATGCAACTCTGCAGCGTAGGAAATGTTGCTTGTGTGACACACAGATCCAGTCCCCACTCTGTCCAAACCACTCCAGCCATGCTCAAGTTGGGGCCCAGTGTTACAAAGGAAACATGAACCATACAGAGGGAGATTCCCTGAGAACAGTCGCAGGTCCTGCGCTACCTCCGGTGAGAACATGGGGTGAGGGCTGCTGCACCTAGAACATGGGAGCCACAACAGCCTGCACGAGGCTCCTGGGGAAGCCAACGGGGTGAGACAGGACATGCACCAACACCCTGAGCTGGGGGGCTCGGGACAATGAATTCCCTGTACGTGAAGCAAATGGCACCACTTCAGGGCTCTCAGCACTCAACTAAAACGTGCTTGGAGGAATACTGGGCATCTTCAAAATGGACCTGCAATGCCACGGGGAATAAGCAAGTAGTTTAAACAGCATCCAGCCTTTGAGTCCTAATCTAGTCCCTACCTTTATGTCCCTACCTGATCCCTCATTGCCAGGGGCAGTTCAACAAGAGGTCAAGCCTCCTCCTACTGTCTTTGGTAATAGTGCTACAACCTTGGTTTTGTGGTACGCTCCAAAAGCTCACTCTGTTCACTGACATTCTGCACAGCCTAGAAAAGCTCTGATACTCACGGCATTTCACACCTTCAGCACAAGAACAAACAGGTATTACCCCAGTGTGGCCTTTTAAAAGAGGCAAGCTAGCTCACTGAGAGGCTGCGAACGAAACAGGAACACTCGCTGGCATTGTTTCTCTTACAAACCATTTGTAAGGGCACCCTGACCGAAGCACAAACTCATATATGTATGGAAAGATCATTTTGTTTTCTTTCATGCACTTCAGCAGCTGACAATAATCTCAAGCCAGCATCAAGCCTGTGACCCAAGTAACTTGTCTGCATAAAGATTGCTGCTGCACCCAAGAAATACATGATTTACTGTAGAATAAAGTTTTAGTGCCAGCAAGATGTGAAAAAACCCTCCTCAGCAATACAGAAACCAGGAAGTGCTCACTTCTTGCTCACTAAAATGTATACTGTAGTTCCAAATGTCTCATTCATTCAGGCCCTACTCTGGGGGGCCTTAAGCAGGAGAGACTTCAAGAGATCCTTTCAAACCTAGGTCTTTCTACTATGGGATAATCCTAATGGTGCACCTGAAAGCACAGCAAGCAATATTATAGAATCATAGAATAGTCAGGGTTGGAAAGGACCTTAAGATCATCCAGTTCCACCCCCCTGCCATGGGCAGGGACACCTCACACTAAACCATACCACCCAAAGCTATGTCCAACCCTGCCTTGAACACTGCCAGGGATGGAGCATTCACAGCTTCCTTGGGCAACCCATTCCAGTGCCTCACCACTCTCACAGTAAAGAACTTCTTCCTCATATCCAATCTAAACTTCCCCTGCTTAAGTTTGAACCCATTACCCCTTAGGAGCCTTTTCATCTCTAAACGAGCCTGCCTGGATTGAAGCAGCAGATGTGTGACTGGAGCTGGCAAAATGAACAGAAGCCGGAGCTGAGATGCAACAGAAAAATATTAAACCTTCTGTTCTTAATAAGATGTGTTTTAAGAGTATGCTCAAACCACTCAGGGCTGCTGCAGGCCCCTCAGATCAAGAGTCACTGCTTGCCACGAGGAAACGGCCTTTTGTCATTAAAGATGCGCATGCACGGAAGCGGGAGAAGACATCCCCAAGCTATGGATGCACACACTGGGAGCCTTGCTTTTGTGCTCAGGACTTGGAAAAACTCTGAGCTGCCAAAATCCACCTAAATCACTTGCTACTGAATGCTGCCATACAGATACCAACCACCAAGGCCAGCCACAGGAGCACCTGCACAGTGGAAGAGCACACGCAAAGACACATATGCACAGTTAAAGGTACCCTAAAGGCCACATCGCACATTTCTTACATCAACCATGCTGCTCCTCAGCACTGAAACTCTCCTACCAGAAAGGACAGGCAGGGTGGGAATGAGGAAACAAGTACCTGATGTACAGAATTCTCCTTTCCCTACACAGATTACAAACCAGAGCTGTAACAACACATGTTCTGAGTTAGGCACCAGAAGAATCACATGTGAACAGGGAGGCAAAAATACCTCCAAACAAAGAAAACACTTCACCTACTCCAGTCACTGATATTGAGCAACTTGACCCATTGAGTCTTGCTGTTAGAAGCAGTGAAGAACTTCAGCTAATGGGATGGCTTGAGCCGGAAAATAAAGGGATCAAGAATATAAACATCATTTTTCATCCAGTTCAGCTTTGTTTCGCCAGACCTTTTAGCACACAGCGAGAGGAGATCCAGGGAAGAGCAGCTGAGCCCCTCGAAGGCTTGATTCAAACATCATAATGCAGTAGATAGCTGAAAAAGCATGGCCATACCTGGATGACATCGTCCTCTGCCACTTCATAGAGGAGCTCATCATGGAGTTGGAGGATAAAGAAGGCTCCGCTGACGGGATGCAACATCTCTCTGTTTCTCTTCCTCACTAGCCTTCCTACAAAGTGAAGCGCACAGTTCATTAGATACCATTATGCAAAGGCATGTTTCTTGTATCAGAGAAACCTTTCACATTCCTGATGCTGAGAAAAAGAACTTTAAAATGCAAAAGCCCATGCCTACAGATAGAGTCACAAAGCACTACTGTTCTATCAATATTTGTACAGCTACTGAGGGAAAAATGTTAATGAGAAGCATTTTAGATACAAACATTTCAGCCTTCCATTATAAAGCTATGAATCAGAGTAGAAACAGGAGGCAGTTGTGTCTCCTGAAACCATCTGTCTAAATAGCAAATTTTAAACAAAATCCTGTCAAGTTTAATCAGAAGTTAGTTTCCAACATCCTCTCTGGCAATGAATGAACATTCTGCTCTTCTTCCAAAGCCATTTTAATGGCGAGTCTAAAAAGGCAGCAAGCCTCCTCCCAAATGCGGTTATCTGGAACTGCAGCTCCTACTCCTGATGAAAACAAGGAAAGCAAAAAGAGCAGTTTCTGAATAAACAAGCAGCTGAATAACCCGTTTTGTCGTTTGCCTGACAAAAATAAAGCAGAACAAACTGCTCCCTGCTGAAAGCTTTCCTAAAGAAATAAACAAACACAACCTCACACACAGAGCCTCAAACGTGATTTATTTCTCAGGTTAGCTACCAGGAGGACTCCAGTTCGCAACTACAGGGAGGGTTTCACAGCATCATCAGTTCCTCGCTCAAGCCTCACACTGAAGCATCAATGTTGAGGAAGGCACATGAGGCAGGGTCCTTCTCTGATGGCACAGGCACTTAGAACGTGCTGAAAGAGAATTTAGGGGATTTCTTCCAGTTCTTGAAACCAGCTATTGTCAAAGGAGCAAAAACTGTCACAAATGCATCTCCTTGCCTTCCTCCAACTACCCAGGCAAAGGCCAGCAGCTGCTGCTCCTGGAAGGGATGGGAAGTTCTGCTAAGCACATGCCTTCTACCCAGAGCAGACCTCTGAATCTTGTCTCTCTGAAATAAAAACTCCCTGATTAAGTCTTTAGGACTGAATATTCATATTAAGACAGCTTCACGTTTCAGCTGAAGCATAAGAACCATCACAGAAATACAGCACTGCACCCCTTCAGTTGTCTTTCTAAAAATACAAGACTGATGAACAAAACACTGTCTGTTTTATGCTAAAAAGAGACTCTTCGTAGCGCTCCTCTGGGAATAAGCACCCCAGCACAGCTTTGCCATCTGCAGCCAGAAGAAATTTACGCTGGTAAGGACTTATAGAATACTCCTCTGGAGCCTCTGGACATCAAATTCCAGACTTCATTTCAACAAAACAACTGCATTTTTGGAACCCAAAGTTGTTCCATTCTATCTTTATGCTGCCTCTGAAGGTAGAATACCTGCTCAACCTTCCTGCTTTTGAACAATGCTGGGGTGGCATCGTGGCCCATCTCACATACGAATTCCCACTGCCAACCTTTGGAAGATCTGCTTTGAGGCAACTGGTAGGTCTAATCTGGTCACAGCATTTGCTTTAGTTTGTGTGTTGAGCAGATGTTCTCCCTATGTATTTCCCAAAAGTGTCAGTTTGCAGTTTGCTTGTTGGCTTCATTTAGATCAGGCCTTTTCATTTACATGGAAGATATTCTCATGTAACAAGAGAATTTCCTTTTGCTTTGACAAACTGGATAGGCTTTTTTCCATTTACACAGAAATGCATGGTTAATACTGCAGCAAATATACTTTTCCTCTTCTTAGTACAATAATTTCTAATGGCACCAGGTCAATAGTCTTTTCAAGCTAAAAGCCACCACTTTACACGAAATGAAATGAACCATCCTCTGTTTTCTAAAAGCACAACAACGTTAGCAATAAGGTCTGATTCTCATGATACCCCACCTGGAGTACTGTGTACAGTTCTGATGTCCTTAGCATAAGAATGACAAGCTGCTGTTGAGCAAGTCCAAAAGAGGCCATGAGGATAATCAGGGGCTGGAGCACCTCCTGTGTGAAGACAAGCTGAGAAAATCAGCCTGTTCAGCCTGGAGAAGAGAAGCTGCGTGGGGACCTCAAAGCAGCTTCCAATATCTGAAGGGGGCTTACAAGGGTGCTGGAGAGGGACTCTTCATCAGAGACTGCAGCCACAAGACAAGGAGTGATGGGTTTAAACTAAACCAGGGGAAGTTCAGGTTAGATATAGGGAAGAAATTCTTCACTGTGAGGATGGTGAGGCACTGGAACAGGCTGCCCAAGGAATCTGTGCATTTCCCATCCCTGGCAGTGTTCAAGGCCAGGGTTTGGACTGCATGATCTTAAGGTCCTTTCCAACCCAAATCATTCTATGTTGTCCACCCCTAGACCCAAAGCCATGGCTGTTTTGGCTCTGCAGGCAATTTGCTGAAGGTTTTGCCCTAGTGTGCAAGAAAGAGGCAAGCTTACCAGTCTGATCTCTCTGGAGATTGCTCTCCCGATGTCCATGGGACTTGATCACAGAACAGAAAGCTTCCAGGTGCCTCTGAATGTTCACAGTGGCTGTTTTGACAATGTCAGCAGCAGATCCCTGAACAGTTGTGTTCACAGCCTGTCGCTCTGCCTAAACACAGAGAGTTGTTCTCAAAAGTCACCCCCAAAAATAAATCAAATCCTGCATGCCACTTGGACATCATTAAAAATAATGAAGACATGGCCAAATACAGGCATAGGAAACCCTCCGGATACAGTTTGCTTCATCTGCTGGAAAGAAAGAGGAGTTATAAACTAGCTTCAGCCAGAAGATTTCTCCAGGTGACTGAGAGAAGCAGGATTCCCACTAACTTAAAATGAATTAATATTAAGGGTAATAACCTGCAAGAGTCACAACCTATAAGACATACAAGTATATACACATGACAACAGTTTCATCAGGAGCAGAAAAAACTCACAGTTCATCCAAGTACCAATCTGCCTATCTTCAAAACCATCAGGAACCAAGGGCAAGAAGCTGCACTTCATGGACATTATAATAACCCAGGCTGCTGCACTGACTCCTGACTGCCAGTGCATTACAGCTGTGCAAAACCATACCAGAACGCACTGTGACACAGTGGTATTTCTTTCCACACAAGAAAACTGTATTCAGAGGTTCCTCTCTCTTTGATTAGAGCTGAAATATATGAGAAAAGTTACGAGGAAGCTGAAATGAAAGTGAAGATAATTCACTAACTGGTCTTCAATAGGATTTTAAAGAATAAATCGAAGTTGAACAGAAGGTGCATCTACAAAACTTCCTGCTGAAGTATCCTTCAGATTAAATAGTCACATTAGCTCAAAAGTCTTTCGAAAGTCTCCTTGTTTCCCTTTCAACCAGAGTACAACCAACTCCCCCAATTCCTCCCCTCTTCCACCCAAGCCTTTAATTCCACACAACCTAATCCAGCTTCCTACTGAGAAGTATAATACTTCCTCCCCACAGAAATGTGCCAGCATTACCCCAGTGAGTCAATTCATACTTACTGAAGTAGAGTTAGACAAGGGTGTCCAAAATGACCTTGGGAGAAACTAATGCCAACACAAAGGCGTGTATTAAGTAACTATTTACCTAACAAGTTTGGTTTTTTCTCTGTGGGGAAATAAAAAACAAATACCAAAAGATATAGCACTTAAATGCCCTTTCTTGTTCAAGTGCTGACAGCATATAATACACAAAGCCTGATGAGTGGGAACAACTCAGTGCTCCCACTGAAGAGCACTAACTGAAGAGTTAAAGCACATCACTGTGCAGCGGCTTTTTAAAATCATGTCCACTTATTTCACAAAATTACTCACTCCAGTTCTAATGTGGGAGTTTTGAAGTGAGGTTAGCACATGATGACAGCTGTACACCCAGTCAGAGAAGATCTGCATCAAGCAGACCATGACAAAAGCTCTATTATTCAAAGCACAAGCGAGGAAACAATGAACTAAGTGAAAAGTGGAAGGTCATGACCAAGATGGCTCCTAGACCCTGGAAAACCACAGGGTAGATAAGCAAAGAAATCCAGTACTTTCAAAAGTTAATAAATAACTAGAACCTGTACTGCACTCAACATACATGAGCTTTACTGTAGGGGTTTGGATCTTTGATAGCTGGCAGGTATCTCCGTCTTCCCAGGATGGTCTGCACAAATCCATCTCTTCTGCAGTTCCTCACTGTCTCCCTCAAGAAATTCCGAATCCCTGTGAAATGAAAGAGAAAGTTTTCCCTAACACAGCTGATGTTCCTTGTGGACTTCTCACTGGGGTCACTGAAAGCGGTCTGGGACACCCAAACAGCACAAAGGTAATTCTTTACATTTCCTAGACCATGTCAGTGGACAAGGGCACACGATCACCCATTCAGCCTATCTGCAGCTCTGCTGGGAAACCTAGGTAAGACTTTTGAGGTAGAAGAGAGTGTATAGTGTCAGGATATCTGGCTGTGCACAAGGATACAGGAAGTCCATTCTGCACAGTGCACAGGCAGAGAGTAATATGTGTATTACTGATAATTGAGAGGTCAGAACCTGGACCAGCACTAGAAAGACAAGTAGTAGGAAGGGGGTAAGCTGAAAGCAGAAGTCAAAGTCCTTAATGCCTTAGGCTGTGCCACTTCAGCTTCTAGGATGAAAGAAACTCATCCACCTGCACTTTGCAAGGGAAGGAGTGAATCCACCAAGAGCATTAAAAAGAAAATGAGCTGAAAGAAAGGTGAGATAGGGAAGAGTCCTTTTCACTGCAAGTTCTGGTAACAACTGCGCTCAAGTGCAAAAAGTTAACTTCAGACAATTTCTTTCCAAGGTTTACAGAACATAAAATGTAACAGGAGCTATTCAAGATCAAGACTATGTCATGGTCAGCATGATCATTAGTCAATTCATTAGGTATGTAATTTAGTGTGTCAGCGTGGCAATACACAGAAGTGAAAATTCATAAGTGAAGTTAAAATACAAAGTAGGTTGCAGTTTGTGCGTATGTACATGTACAGAGAGGAAAGAAGCAGGAAGGCATTGCTAATGGTTATGAAGGACAGACTACCCAGAAACTACTGAGGACTAAGCAGACTCTTAATAGGACACCATTTCTCAGCATCCATCTCCTACAGAAACAAAGCAGAAGACAAGAGGAGCAGAGAGAAATGGTCATCTTTAAAAAGAAGTGTGGTCTAAAGCTGTAGTGAGTATCCTTCGAGGCTGTGTGTTTTAGTAAGGAAAAGTGTTTCTTATTCAGAAAGCTGAGTGCTTTAAAAGGAATCCCCAGAGCTTATTAATGAATTTTAAAAATCCCCAACAAAATAATTGCTGTAAGGAAGGAGGAAGTGACAAGGTCCGAAAGATGAATAAAACCGGACTGTAGAGTAAAACATGGTGGAGTATATAACTCTGCATTCATGCATTAGACATTTTCAAAAGACACAGGAATAGTAGAGGGCTAAGACAAATTTAGGATTTGAAGAGACATGGAGAGAAGGGATTAAAACCAACCAGCACCAGCACCACACAGCTCCCAAACAGACATATCCAAACCTGTGTGTCTCGACTTGAAGGATTCAATGTAACTGGCAGCTTCATTTTCATCAATCCCCATCTGCTCGCCTAAAGATTTTGCTCCTATTCCGTAGATGATTCCGTAGCAAATCTGCCAGGGGACAGTGTGAAGAACCACAATCATATGGTAAGTCATATGGTAAATCATATGTTAAGTCATGCAGAGAAAGCAGAGCCAAATCAAAATGTGATTCAATGGAGGACAAGAGATTGGGAACAAGGGCAAGCACTCAAGAAGAGGCAACTACCTCCGAGGGAAAGCCATTCAAACTGGTTTTCTCCACCTTCATTCCCCTAAACCCAGACAGTTCCAGTTGAAACATACCAAGAGTGGGGGGCCATACAAAGCAACTACTGACCAATCAGGGCTGAACTCAAAACCAAAGACATTCTATTGTTACTTCCTGATGTTTTGAACACTGAACCTCCCTGGTAAGAAGGCTGCTGTTGATTCTTATTCCTAAAATTTACCTGTTTAGCTTGTTGCCTGGTCCTGTCTCCAACAGCTTCGGGATCAATCATTTTCCATTCTGCTGCAATACTTTTGAAGACATCAGTACCACTGTTCAAGGCTTGAATGAGTCGACAGTCACCAGACAAATGAGCAAGGATCCTCAGTTCAAGCTGAGAGTAATCAGCAGCCAAGATTAAGCCACCTGAAGGCAAGAAGTTAGCAGAAATCATTATTACATAAATTACTCCAACACCATCCCAACCAACATGCCAGCAAGCAAGACTGCAGTTGTCCTTGCACCTCCTGCTCTGAAAGTTTTCCACAGCCATTGCTATCACAGTCTTGCTTGTTTTCCCAATACCCAGGTATGCCTGCTTTCAATCCAGCCTCTCCATCTAGAACCCATCAAAAACACAGACAATTATCCATCCAGGTGTCTGTGTAAAAGTGTAGCACCTCATAGGAATGATTGGCACAGGTATCAGACCAGCAGGCTTGCACTGAGCCAGGGCAGGCAACTTGAGAACTGACATTTGGACAGGAAGGACACGGTTTGTGTATTAAAAACTATCTAAAGCTCTCTCTTTAAAACCAGGTTTTCTTAAGGAGTAAATGAAGGTGTGAAGATTTGAATACCTTCCCCAACTGAAACTCTGTCCTTTACAGTCTTGTGAAAAACGTTGAGGGCATGCTAACTACTGCATTCCAGGGAGGCTGCTCAGTTAGATATATACTGTTGTCAATTCCTAATTTTCATTAGGTCCAGGATGTTTCATTACCTATATTCTTAACAATTACAGAGCAGGATCTGGGCAGTACCTGGGAAGGGAACAAAAGCATGCCTCATGCTAACAGAAAATGGTATTCCTCTTTCTTTGGATCTGTCTTCAGCTTGAAACTTCGTGCCATTAGGCACAATCCTGGAATGCTTTCTGTATCTGTGGAGACAAAGAATGACTGCTACTCACCAATTTCTAAAACATGTTAAGGTGCATAATCATTCTTGCTGCAAAGAATCAGTGAAAACAAGTAAGACAGTAGCCTCTATTCCACTCTCGTGGATGATCCCTACCTAATGTATGACCATGGGGGAACTGGACACAGACCACAGGTGCACCTGAAGAGATTTACTGACTCTGAAAGGATTTAGGGATAAATTTTTCTTGTGCTACCAGGGCTTGGTCCACAAATTCCACTACAAATATCTAAAAGATAAATATACATATTATATGTATATTTAAATATATATAAAAATAATTCCACTTCAAAACGGATAAGATGAAAGGCTCCAGACCTGTGATGAGTGCCTAATCCTAAAAATGCAGCACCCCAACTTGAGTGCCAAGTCTTCTCTCAACATCATTCTCACATGCAGAATGCCTGCACCAGCCCATACCTAGCAGAGACAGAAATATTACCCCCCCAATCACCAGTCTCGTGACTGTCCACACGCATGTACGAACACACACCAGCAAGCCTGTAAGAACAGAAGACATGCTCACCAAACACTGCGCATTTCTTCTTTACAGACTGAGCAAAAAATTGCCCCAAAGCAACTTGATTTTCTTTAGCAGGAGGCTAAAAAAGAGGTATCTCTGAGAAAAAGACTAGTTTCAGCAAAGCACAGAAAAAGGCATCATGCCTTCCCTTGTGCACTCCCTTTTCTTCTCGTACCTCGTCATTCCAGGTGGGGATCAAGTTGATGAAAGACAGCACAAAGATCAGAGAAATAAATTGTCGGAAGGAATAAAGGTGAGGGACATGTGAGAACTGCAGAGAACCACACTGTCCAGCATAGGCTCCCAATTTAGTTGAATGAATAAGGGCCTTGTTTCATGGTTTAATTTAGCTACACCCCTTTGGTCAGAAGCCTCTTACAAGAGGAAGGAGTAATAATAGTAAGATAAAAGTTTGGACCAAAGTTTGGAAGGCCTACCAGGTTTAGGCTGCATGACAGCTTCTTTTGTGCCAGCAATCCTTTCTGTGCCTTTACAACTGCCCATTTTCCTAACACTGTGGTTGCTTAACTAAGGAATGTAGTCCCATGAGTCAGCCTGAGGAAGACCTCTCTCAATGTTCAGCAAGCACCCCATTCTTTTGAAGGTCTGCTGCTCTTCAGAAGCCAGCTCACTCCCCAACCATCCCGCAAAGCTGCTGCAAGCCTTAGCACTGCTAGAGAGATTACTCAGAGCAACATTTCTACCACCATGGTAAGGCCCGGCTCTTCTGATGAGAGACGGACGAGGTCCTGCCACTCCTGGGCTCTTTTGCCATGATCTACTCAAGGCATGAGGATGTTAAACACACAGTGGTAGGAAAAGAAAGACAGAAGAGCCAAAAGCTTTTCAAATTTCATATATCTTGCTATGGGAAAAAATATGGTAAGTCCCTCAAGTGAGACATGGGACAAGAACAGAAAGAGAAACTGAAAGGACAGAAAACCACTACCAAGTCTGAAGCCTCAAAGCTCACAATCTAGCTGCTAAAAGATCCACCTTGATATTTCATCAGAAATTCTTTCCACACAACTATTTGGGCACTGGCATGTAACGCCATCAAACCAGGGTGTTTGGTTAACAGAAACCAGATTTAGGTATCTCTTTCTGCTAACCTGGTAGCTTTTGCAGGATCGTTACTACAAATCAAATTATGAAGAAAGAATGAAAAATAGATTTACCAATGCTCCCTTACACAGAGAGCTGCACAATGTAAAAGAGAGAAATTTTCTTCTGCTTCTTCTACAATATCCTATCCTCTTTCAGGTTAGCTCTTAGAAAGTCAAAACAGGCCCTAACATCAGTTTAGTTTCTTCTCAGACTCAGGTTTCCATCCAACAACTGGAAGCACAATGCTAATCTCACTGTAGGATTTCATGGAGGATCTTGAAAAGCAAGTGGCTGCATGGTGCCACATGCTGTTAGCATGATTGGGTACTTCATGTATCCCTGATTTTTTAGGTATTTGTTCCTCTGAACCTTCAAGAGAAACACTGAGGAACAAATCACACTGACATGACAGAGGCACAGGTGAAATCACAAAAGAGAACTCTGACAAGCACATTAAGATCAGACGAGTAGGCAGAAGCTTTGCTAAGATCCTCCTACCTGGCCCCAGAAAGAGCACAAGAATTAACATTTCCATGGGCTCGGGAGGGTGGGCTTTCTTCAACCACAGTTGGCATTTCAATCTCAAAATCTCTTGGCACGTTCTGGATATTTGGATCTGTGAAGGTTATTCGACCTAAGAAGGAAGACAACGCAGAACTAAGCAAGGGTCCATTAGGAGTTTCTTTAACTTAACACAGCTGAACACACATCTGCATCTCCAAAAAACCAAGAGACAGGAGGGCAGGACAGGACACGACCAGTGAGAAAACTAAAGGCAAAATAATTTGGATTGAATGGGCTTGAGATGGCTCTGCCCCTGTAGCATTTCTGTAGCACTAATAAGAAACTCCCAAATCCAGAAGATCTTCTGGGGTCAGAGATTTACATGCTAATATATGCAAGAAATGAATAATACTGCTCAATGAACGCAAAAGCTATTTTAACACACCCACACTTTCAAATTCATATCAAATACGTATTTCAGTATCTTCATTGGTCTAAGTAGAGCAGGCTTGATTTTCCATCTTTTCCCATTGGAAAGCCGCCCCACAAAAACACACACAAAAGAAAAATCATTAAGAAGTAAGGATTACGCACACTCTCCTTTACCTGTAGCTGTGTGAGTCTGTGACACTGGATATATCCTTTCCATTCCTAATGCAGAATTCAATCGCTTTTCCCTCTGTAGTGGGAACACTACTTTAGTAATGGCATTGTTGATCCTCCTCCATTCCAGTATCAGCCCTGGCAATGGGTGAAATTTCTTTAATTTCTCCAGAACATCCTTGTGGGGAGAAAAGGGCACAACTATAATCAACTGCCTTCAAAGCTTGACTTACAAAGCTTCTGCAGTTCTGTAGGAAAAAGTGACTCCTTCACCCACAGTGAGCTTCAAGCATCACTGCCCTAAAATGAAATGGATATCCCCTGCATTTAGGTCACCTACACCTGGGCAATCAAAGCACCACGAGACACAGCTGCAGTTTTATTACACAGTCACTTCTCTTCGGACTTTTGCATCCTCCTCACCACTTTTAGTCTGCACCAACCAATAAATCACATGAAATGATCAAATAAAGCAACACTTGCCATAGGTCCCCTACATTGTCTCCTCTTGTCCAGCGTTAATGCTTCTCCTCCAACTTCTTCCGTATTTTTCTCCCTGCTCTCTCCTATCATATATTATATATTATCTCCAGGAACATATAAAATGAAGCCCTTGGCCATGCTCCTTGAAAGACAAAGCTGATCACTAGCAATCAAATCCTTTCAGTTCAATCAGAATATGAAGGGACTAACAAGAATTTCAAAAGACAGAGGCACACAAACAACTTAAAATGACGTTTTCTTTGTGTGCAGCAGGCAGCTCATCCCTCCATATCACAAAAGAAGGAAATCCTCACTTTGCTTCTTGCTGTCTGCTCTGCCTCCACCACTGCACTCACTTCGTCACTGCCACTTGAGTTTCAGAAGTCAATACTTGTCTTCCAAGCACTGACTACACTGAACAAGGAGAAACTAAGAAAACAACACAGATTAATGAATCCTGAAAACAGGGAGCACATATATCTGCTAATATCACTTGTCTGGCAAGAGAACTCATTAGCTTGCAGCAACTGGTATTAATACAGCTCCACAAGATTTATCAACTAGCAAGTATGTCAATAGCCTTCACATACATACAAGCTTTTGATATACTAAATTAGATAAGCCATCAGATCAGCCATTCTGAAGACAAATTCTCTAAAGCACAAAACAGAGATATGGTTGTACCAGGCAGAGAAAATACTGGATTTATCACCATGGTATTTAAGTACCTTTCAAGTTGATGTTGACAAATTCTTCTACTATTGGTTTTACAAAATTATTGTGCTATTTTGGTCTTACATGTGGTTTGGGAAATCAAATTCTGCCTGATTCATTCTTCTTGATGCCTGCTATTCATAGTCATGTCTTCACTACACTCAGGCTTTAGGAGAGTAGGAGAAGCTAATGTCTAACAGAGCAGGCAGAATCCAGTTTGAATTTCCAGTGGTAACTGGAGGAGCAAAAGGCAACTCAAATTTACTTTCATTTAAGTCAGTGTACCGAACTCTGATGGATCCAAGCAGCAAACGTGTGAAGTAAGAGGGAGTTATTTGTACAGACCAGAACCCGACTTTACTGTACCTTGGTTGTACTCAACTGCTTGCTTAACCTAAGCCTGTTTCCTTTAGCAGTTGTTCTTCTGGTGTAACCCAGCGTTTTCTTGTTCCCTTGAACCTTCACGTCTCCATTTTGTGGCAACTTCAGCTCCAGGAACAAAACCTGGAAAAGGCCAGCATTTCCTTTCAGTTTCTACATGCAACACAACAGAGAACACAAAAAACAACCAAGCACTGAAACAACAAACACTTGTTCCAACCACAGGACCGGATGAACTCTTCGGGTAATTAAAAAGCTAATGAAGGATCTCTGCCTTTACTATCATTCCTTCTCATTTTAATTAATTACAAAATGGGATCTAAACCGCTCATTTTCTGAACAACTTGTGGTATATTTTCAGAAAAGGTAATTACCTCCATCCAAGAAGTAAGGTTACTGCTGACAGGCAACTGTAATCAAATGTGATGGTTAGATGACTGAAAGTGGGAAGAACACTGGTGAAAAAAAGAAGTGCTAGTAGGGAGCAGGCTTCAGAGCCACAGGAATGGCACAGGAGGAGGTGGGAACAAATATAGAATAGCCAGAATATTAATTTTCCTAAAACACTGCCAAGGACTGGAAAGCGAAGTATCTGCTCACTTAGTGACAGACAGAACATGGATCTTCAGTTTGCATTTATGTAGCATTATACACTATTTAGCAGCTATTGTGTTGCATTTCACAGCTGGCAGTAAAGGAGCAGAAGTGGCAGAAAGGAACAGAAGCTTTTATCTTCCTCATTTGAAGAGCACAAAATTTGTACTGACACAAAATTAGAAGGGTAAAGCTCTACTAACCTACACAAGATACTTTACATGATTCCACATGGGAAACAAGCTTCTGTAGTTCAGAGAACAGCACATCTGAGAAAACTTTCCTTCCCCTTCCCCATGAGGAGGAGTGAAATTGGAGCCAAGCGTTACCTCAGGAGATCCAACTCACACTCCTGTCACCGAGCAAAACTGCATTTGCAAAAAGGGAGAATTATTTCTGTAGAATTTCTTTTAGTGGTGGCTGCTTGCACATTTTGACTACTTCCATATGAAGCATAGTCCCTCAGCAAGCAGTTAGTATACAGAAAAGAAAGAAATGGGGGAAAAAGTATGCACAGCAATTAGAATCTATTCCTATGGTTCCATGCAACGTACAAAAATAAGTATATAGTAAAGTCCTTCAGGAATAAATGCACTGCTAATTTACATAGAAAACTGTTTCTTAGGCTTTAAAAGAAATCAGTTCTATACCAGTTCTTAAGATCAAACAGTAGTTGATTCAATTAAAGCAGCCTTTCCTCCTCTTTCTTGCCTGTGTAGGGATCAGGGTAATATGCAGCTTATTCAGTACCATTCTTAGACTCAAACTACATGACATCACATCTCATGTGGAGAACACTGGTATTGCAAAAAAGTTTCTCTAGTCCAGCACCATTCACCCAAAATATCCCAAAAGGCATTTAACTGTCAGATCATCTCATGCACCATGAGAAGCCCAGGCTCTCTCAAACATGCTTACTGCCACTTGGTTTTTATTTCCAACATGCTTACTTCCACATCAGAATGATCAGTAGCAAGCAGGAGACACAGAGCACCTTGCAAGCTCATCATGAATGTAAAGACAAATCAGCTCTGAGCTCTGAGCAGCATTCAGTTTGTGTTTTGTCTTGTCCTCATACACAGACTGCTCAAGAAGGCTTTTTTCTGGTCAAAGCAGAAGCCTCTTGGGGACAAGAGTTCTCCCTCTCCTGCTCTAACCCCTACATACCTCTGCAATGTCATCAGGGCTGGTCAAGGAGAAGCTGTGGCCTGCCAGCTGATACGCCTTGGTCTCAAGCTCACTCAGTTTAGCTTGCATGACTTGTTTCTGGGTTTCATATGCTGTTGTGCTAAAGCCAATGCCATTCAGCTCCAGCAGAGCCAAGCAGTAATGGGAGGGCATCTCCACTTTAGAAAATACATCTGTAGTAAGTAAAAATGCCAAGAAAAGCTTTCATAACCTCAAAAACAGAACAACTGCAGATAACAGATTCAGTAAAAAACACACAACTGGTGAATCAGGTTTTTAAATCCTGAATGTCCTGACACACTGAAATCTTACAACTCTCTGTATTTCAACTTTTCATAAACCATAGACAAAATTTATCTAAAGCTTCCCAAAGTGATGCACCTCAGAGCAGCTTCCAGTATCTGAAGGGTGCCTACAAGCACGCTGGAGAGGACAATAGGACACAATAGGACACTGGAGCAGGTTGCCTAGAGAAGTGGTAAATACCTGGCAGTGTTCAAGACCAGGCTGGACAGAGCCTTTGGTGACATGGTTTAGTGTGTGGTGTCTCTTCCCATGGCAGAGGGTTGGAACTGGATGATCTTAAGGTCCTTTCCAACCCTGACTATTCTATGATCTATGATGCATTCCACCACCCACATCTTTTAAAAATGTTCTAAGGTTTAATTGTCATCAACAGAAATGATGTGGCAAACTTGCAAGGCTTCAGTAAGAATGGACCCTCACCTTAGGCTTTGGATACAATTTAGGGGAAACAATCATAAAGCCCACCAGTAATTATGTGCTTCTGGGAATTCTGATTGCTTGTTTTTAAACAGAGACAAGCACTCAGCAAATCTTCGTGTAAACACACTGGATCATCCACTATGGGAATCCAAAGTCCCATAGATGCAACACACACATGGCAAACAATGCTATGTGGGCAGGGCAAGAAGCAAGAAACTCCTTCAGAAAACACCTGAGGATTTTAGGAATTGTTTCTGACAAAGAAATGCAAAAAGTTTAGAAAATTTTCATGACAAACCATAGACAGACCCAAAAATCCCGTCAGAATGGCCAGAGGCCTCACCTGGGACATAGAGATTGGCTTGATGCAGAGACTTACAATAAGACTTTGTATGTGCTTTAACCAACGGAACTGGTGGATATTTGGGATGTAAATAATTTCTTTTAATATAAAATTCAATTTTTTTTTTTTTTTGACAAAACAGATGTAATTCCAAGAGAAGCTCCCTCTTTTCTCTTAACAAATGAACATGTTGCCACAGAATATACTTACAGAAGAACTTCCGAACCTCCTCTCTTCACTGACCATTCAGCCTGTGGTAGCACAACTACCTTTACCCTCCATCTTTGCCCCCAAGCAGAGAAGCTCTATTTACCTGTCAGATTTTCCTTCTGCAATTCATTATGGAGCCGGTTCATGACATTGAAGCAAAGCACAGACTCTATGGCTGCTCTGTACCGCCCAGGATGATCTCCGCTGGCACTAAGGCCCAGGCTCTGCACTCCTTGTCCGGTGCCCACCCCTTCCAGTAGAGGTAACTCGCTGGGGAGAAAGTTGGTCACCATGTTGTGAAGTGTACGTTCCTTAGAGCCAGAATCAAGCAGCCAACACGCAACCTTAAGAAGGGAGACCTCCATGAGACCTTTTTAACATTTTAGTCATCCCACCAATGTACCTATTTAAGTGCGGGTTAATATAAGGTCATAGTGCAGATTATTTTGTCTTCATTTGGCAGGCAGACTGGCATAATTTGTGGAAAATTTACATGATTTCAGATAAAACCTTCAGGAGGGTATAAGTCACTGAAAAGCTTCATTCTCACTCAAAGTTAACTGCACATTTGAAAACCGTATCCCCTGTCAACTAAACACATCTAGAAGTGTTGTCCTGAGGCTTTTTTCACTTATTAAAACCTAACAAAGGGGATTAAATATGAAAATCAGAATCAAAACCACATTTAATCTGAAAACTGACTTTGTAAAATTCAGAACTTGCTATTGATCTAGAATATTAGTCAAGCTGAGCTCTCCTATGTTTTACACATCAGCACCAGTACCAAGAATTCTACAAGGCAAATTTTATTCATGGTAAGCCTCATACCTCCCACTGTCTTCAAAGCTATTTCACTCATAGCTATATCTCAATTTCTTGTGTCAAAATAGGACAAAACATAGGTTTCTGCACTGTCTCTACCATGCAAGCAGAAGGTAAAACCCCTATGTATATATATAAGGTGGCAGGAGGGGTGAGTATGTATTTATCCATTGCATCACTAAAATGGCCAAATATGAATATGACTTCATTTAATACAAGAAACTGTGAACGGTGCAGGAAAATGTGCAACTTTTATTGCTCTTGAAACTTATCCTAAAATAAAAATGTGTCAGTATGAAAAGCTGAGTTTGTTCTTGTGTTGAATACCTCAGCTACTTACCTGCAGATTTGAATACTGACATTCTGCTATCCAGCCCAAGCGTGATACAAGATCTTAAAATCAACACTAGAAAATTCGATGCAGGTAGAGCGTTTCCTAACAAGGACAAGAAGGTGCTTTTACCTCTTTCTAGTGTTTCTTCTCAGCTACAAATGGTAACCAAACCTTTTGAAATTACATGTACACTTTGTTTTGAGAAAACAGTGGTAGCAAGATGGTCCATACTCATAGTGGGCAAATCTTTGCTTACAAAGGCTTCTGCTGTGAGAATCAATAACCTGACCAGAAGCTCTTCTGCCATTCCAGTTCCAGGCTTCTTATTGCAACAAAAGAAGAGGTTAGCCCTGTCCACTGGTACAGGGAAAGAGTTAACTTCTTCCTCCCCACACAAGCAATCAGGTGTGAAAGATGAATGTGTTAACCTATCAATGAACCTGCCCTGTTTCTCCTGCTGGCACCATGGACACAAATAGCAGAAGTCTTCTCTAAATACTGTTATCGATTTCCCACCGGAAGAAAATGTCACTAAACCTCTTGAGACGTGTGAACATTCAAATCAAAATGACAGAATGAATATACCAGAAGGTGTTCCTGTCTTCCCACTTGTGCGTTTAAACTAGTAGTTTTACTCGAGCTAAATTTCTTAATCCTACAAACCTTTGGGTCCTCAAAGCTTCCTTCCAAGGAGATGCCACAAGCCATCAGCAGAGTCTTGTAGTGTTGAATAAAGTTATACATCACAAGTGAGCGCTGCTGCTGGGGCTTCTTCTGCAGGTACAGCTGCAGTTGATACAGTCTCTCTGTTACAGACAGGTTTTTGTCCAAAGGTGGCGGCGCCAAACTCATGCTGATTTCTAAGGCAGGAAATACAAGCAAAAGTCATTTTTTTACCCACTGCATGATAAGAAAGGCAAGAGAAAAATCTTGAATGCAATCACTTAAAGCACAAAACCTACAGTTGGACTGGGAACACGTAACAATAAATCTATATGGATATTACATAGTTTATCAAACCAGACAAGGCTCTGAAAACAATATGCTGCGCCTGTACTACCAAACATGAGGCCACATAGCACAGGCTGGGTTATATTCAACATTCTCGTGTCATATTTCTTCTGGAGAGCAAAAATTGGAAAAGGCTGAAAGAGAAAAGCAAGTGCACTAAAAAGAAAATGGGAGCAAGCTAGCATCTTAGCCATATGCATGCACAGCAGTCCAGTGCTTGCGCAAATTACTGGCCTTATATAGCAGCATAGATGCTTCCACAACAGCATGTTGAAGGGTATTCAAAACTTAAGACTGCTGAATAATCTGACTAAATTACTCCATCACACAACTGAGCTGCACTTGGGACACTCAAAACAATTCCAAGAACCTATCTACTGAAAGTACTTTCTTGAAATGCAGTGTCAGGTAATAGTGCAGCCTGACCACTCACTTACCAGCCTGGTCTTCTACCTGCTGCAAAGAGACATAGTAGGCATCTTTTCCACCCCAACATACTGCCAGTCCAACTACCAGGATGTCTTCAGAGCCTTGGACAGGAAATCCATCATCTTTAACTTGCATCCACTGAGGAGAACTTGCTAAAGAAATCATTTTTAAGTTACAATTACAAAATGACATCCATAAACACAGCAGAGTTTGGATCCAGAATAATATATAGTTAAGCCTAAATTTCTTGGTTTCATTTTCATGTATGGGAAGAAAAATTTGTGTTCCTTTTGGAGGGAAAAAAAATGACAGAACCAAAACAATTTAGAATAGCAAAACTTTCTCCTAACCAAAACAACCACCCAGTGAGCATTCCTGCAAAACTCGGGCCTTTCCTGGCAATCACTTCAAGAGCCAAAACAGAGATGTATTCCCCCCTTCTACTCTGAAGGACATTTCTCATTTGCCTGCCATGTAAGAAACACTGTTGTCGTTGTTGCTCTGGCAATATGACAGCAAAGAGTCTAACTCTGCTTAATCTTGTCATGTTAAAGGAAGAGTATTTTATAAAGCAGTTGCAGCAGCAGCAAACTACAGCATACGAATACTCCTGCGGAAAAAAATGAAGCAATACTGCAAGAACCCAGAGACTGATCTGAATTTCACACATGCGCATTGAACCTTGGTTAAGAGGCAATCCCAAAAGTAACTCAGTGGAGACGCTGAGCAACCTGTACAGCTTACTTTTGGATATATTATTCATTTTAAAAGATACTAAGGTTGTTTCTGACATGGATAAAGGGACTACACAAGCCAAAATGCATTTTATGCACAATGAAACGTTAAGAATGTTTAGATGGTCAAAACAAGCTGCTAACACTTCATTACTATAACCAAAGACCTACTAATGAAATGCTTGACCCTAATTCTCCTTCCTCTGCCAATGCTCAGCTGGCAATATCCAATTAATATCAGTAATTGCAATGCTTTTTGCAATTCCCTTCCTTCTCCACTCCTGCTTTCAGCTGCAGATGCCATCCTGCTGCTCACAAAATAATACCCTGGAACATGGAACTGACCTTGCCTGAATTTGCCACCAATCGCTGATTTGGGAGACAAAAGACACTTTGTCCTCTCACATGCCACTGAGATGGAGAATCTGCTCTTCTCCTTCCATTCTGCAACAAAAGTCTGGAAAAGTGCTTTGTCACTTGCTACATCAATGATAGTGAAACTTTCAGCACTTAGGGGAACAGGTGGAGAAACATCCTGAGAGAGCTTCAGTGAAAAGCATTGGTCTATAGTGGAATCATCTTTTATCTCATCAGTCTCAACCGAGTCTACACTTCCAAGGCTGACCTGGAGTGTTTTTACCTGCTGCTCTACATTGTCCTTACTATTCTGCTGTGGCTGAATCAGCTGCCCTTCATGCATGCAGGTGACTTGTCTCTTCCTTGCAGATGTCACAGGGAGAGAAAAAGAACTCTTCGGAAGGCGTTCTTTGCAAGGTGTTGAAGGAATAAGCCCATTGTTACTATCTGGTGGAGGACAGGATGTTCTGTTGCTTCCCCTCAATAGAAGTGTCATGTAATCTGCTTTCTGAAGACCCAAGTTTTCTCTTTCATTTTCTTTAACTTTGAAAAAGCTTTCCAAATCCTGGCAAGTGGGCAAAGGCTCTGGCTGACAACAGCCAGATTCTAAACCTGGATCTTGCTCTTGATTAACAACAGGAGCAATTAATTTTCCTTTCAAACAGGAGCTTACTGAAAGCAGTTCAATGCTTGAGGCACTAGGCCATTTGTCTAATACATCCTGCAGTCCTGGGCTTAGTTCAAATGAGTGGTCAGTCCACACTACTGGATGGGGTTTCTTGTCTAGAGCTTGATGGCTTCGCTGGAGCTTCTCACCCTGATCTCCTACTAAAGCCTTTGGACAAGGGTCACTGTTACAAATCACTGGGTTTCTTAATCCTGACTGACTGTGAAATGTAGAAGGAAGATCTCCCAGGAAAGAAGGGGAGTTTGCATGATCTAAAACTTCAGCTATTATATCAGAGAATGCTGGAGACACACTGTCAGGCTGCACAGGATCCTCATGCTCTTTCTGATTGCCACTGACATCAAATTTATTCTGAAGAGGCCTTAGGTTCTGCAAAAGACCATCTGGAGGAAGCAAAGCCTCTTGCTTCTCCACAGGGTCCTTTCTGTCAGTTTCTGTGATGTGAGCAGCTGGAAGGTCATTGACATTACTAAAGCTATCATCAAACAGCAAGCTATTACTCATATTCAGGCTTGTTTCAGGGACAGGGTGGCATTCTACTTCCACAGCATGCTCCCTATCAAAAGGGGAGGTTGCTGTATTAAGGTCTTTAGACACACTCTCTTCTTTCACTGACTTTTGGGTCTGGAAATCTTGCAGAAGGCTGTGTAGCTGAGAGTCAGTCACTGAGAAATCACTTCCTGGAAGGAAACGTGAAGATTCTGCTTCCTTCACAATGGGCTGTAAATTAAGGCCTCTGGACTCCATCAATTTATTACTGCAGTGCTGAGATGTGTTTTTTGTAATGTTATTTGTTGTGATTAGACTCGATAAGCCCAGTTTCCTAAGCGTTGCAGCCAGCTTTTCATCAGGAGCATTATCAGTCGGTGAAGTGTTTAGCTTCTTGGGGATTTCCTGCTGTGGTATTGTGACCAGCTCTGAACCTTGTATTCCCTGCTGTCCTGTGATTCCAGCTGCTCCCTCCTGTTTTATTAGCATCTCAGTTTGAGTATCCAACCGGAAGCTGTCTTCAAAGTCTCTACAGTCGGAAAACAGATGAAAGGATGGACCATTATGAACTTCTTCTGCATTGAAAACACCTCTGGATTTTACTAGAGAGTCTTTAGGATGACTATTGGCTTTCTGCAAGGCTCCAGCTTGTGCAAATACTCCACTGGGCTTCTCACTCCCATTTTGGCCACTATTCTGAACCTGAATATGGCAGGATTTATCCTCACCAGGACAAAAACGCAGAGGCTTCTGTATCCTGCTGCCACAACGGACGTGTCTGCTAGCAGAGCAGCTAGCAGTTACATTACCATGGACTGTGTCTAAAGCCATCTGCTGCTTACCCACCATCATCTCAGCACATCTTGCATCTGTTTGCATTTTACTCATTTCATTCAGCTTATCATCACTATTGTTTTTCCTTGCACTGCCAGGTATTACCAGATTTCCTGCAGTATTATGTTTCTCCACATTAATGCGTGGATTACCCTGCAATGTACCAGGTGCCTGAAAACACACTCTCCCCTTAGGCACACCTTCATTGGTGGTGGTAGGCTCTGGAAATAATCCTTCCATTTTATCTTTCCTCCCAAGTTTCATTTCCCCCATCTGTACAGAATTTGAGACTTGATGACCTCCAGACCCTGTGTCCATAAATTTCTTATTATTTTGGTCTGAAAAAGGATTATCTGTTGAAATGGTGGGGTGGAAAGCAGGTGGCTTTGGTATGTCTATGGTAGGTGTATTTGAATCTTCAAGAAGTGACCTCTGCAGTTTCGAAGCCGTATTTCTGGTTTTAGTCCGGTTTAAGTGCATGTCCATGCTTTTTAGCAATCTGGAGACAGAAGACTTTGTTCTCAATGCTGGTGTTTTTGCTTGTTCAGTAGGGAGTTCTGGAATTGCTTTCTCAGAATCCAGCTTGGGTTTGACCAGGGAAACTCCTCCTACATTTTCATTATCTCCGCGCTTATTTGGCCGTTTCCTAGCACTGCACATGGTATCATCACTGCCTTCCTCTGCTCGAGCCCGTCTCCTTCCTGGGAGTTCACTCTCAAATCTAGAGCTTTCTGTACTACTGCTTAGTCGCCTTTTGTGTCCCTTTTTAATAAGGGATAAGTTTCCAGTTTGAGAACCGAGGCCATTACAATGCTCAACTCTGCAGCCTTTCTTGTTTAACACCCTCAGAGACTCAGAAGACTGCTCTCCACTCGATCTACGTAGTCTGTCTTCCAGTTCTAACTCACTGCTGATCATAGAAGATGTATCAGTCTCAAGAAAAGACTCTGGGTTCCATTGCACTCCCATCAGGGCCAAATCCTGCTGGAGAAGTCCCCTGGCTTCCTCCACAATGAGGGAAGCTGCTTCTCTTTCAGTTAAACCTTTCATTCCAGCCATCCAGATGCTGCGCACAGTCCGACGCTCCTCTGCTGATTCCTCATCTTCATCCACAGCCCTACGAACACTACGGGAAAGGTAACAGACAGATGTAAACATTTATGCATAAAACAACAAACAACGCAAGGAGATGGCACTATTCTCCCCAGTCCCATTTCATTTAGTTTCACAGTGTCCTAGCTTCACAGCAGCACTATATCCAGAATATAATGCACTTTTTAGGAAATAACCAGTTATTTCCTATTAACTCGTTCAGTTTTCTGAACTTAATAACCGGTTCAGTTTTCTATATGTGAATTGGTGCTGATTAAAGATATTACTGCCTGTATACACCAGAAGCATTCCCAGGTTTCTGTGACCAAGCATGTACCCTAGATGAGTCCCACCTCCCTCCTAGGGGAAGATTCAGGGTCTGAATCAATCCTCCTTTCATGCACTGTTTTCCAAAGCGAGGAAACTTCAGAAGCATGAACCAGACAAGTGTCAAGGCACAGGCCAACAAGTACTTGATCAAGGAAGCTTGTCATTGCACCAACATGAAAATCACAAGAGAATCTCAAATGATATACAATAATAAATCATCAACTCCTTTGATCATACGGTGGAGCTGCCTTTTAAAGGCAGCAAAAAGTCTTCAGAAAGCATTAACAATTCACCCAAGACTGAACAGTGCACTGAAAAGAGGAAGAAGAAGAAAATTTAGGTCTCACAAAGTTATGCTGCAAATAAAAGATAATTCTATCAATTTCAAACTAATCATGGAATGACTGTGAGCAGTCACAAAGATCTACAAGTTATTTCTAATTAATACTTGACAGCAAGTACCAAAAGGTTGTCACATTATATTATGGGTTTCATCCTGTAATCTTTCACCTGACAAACTCCTTCACTTGATTTGTGTACTTCGTGACTTCTCACCTTTTAAATGGTACTGAATTCTTCAGAGCAGTTGCTACCTCATCAGGACTGGCTTTAGCAAGATCAGCCACTGTGACAAAGCCAGCATTGTACAGCATCCTTGCACGCTGTGCATTCAGCAGAGACACTCGTACCAGGTCACAAAGCTCCCTGTGAACCCCAAAAGTGAGGCGGCTCTGGAACTGAGAGAGCAACAGCTCCATGTTGTGCCAGCCCAGACGATTACAGAAAACCGTTACCATTCCTGGAACACAGAATTACAGCAATGCCTTAACTCCAGCTGCAGTTCTACCATGCTGAATCCATTTTTTCCCCCTCATCTGATCTGCATTCACTTTACATTACTGACCTTCCCATTACTTACAGAAACTAACTCTTGTTCATTGTACTTATGACTATGAGTTGGTCTTGCAGAACTCAATCTAGAATTAACTAGTTTGCCAGTGAGGCACAGATTCTGAATGACACTGCTTTTTCAAAGATGCTGATCTTGAAAGTGTGAAGCACATGCATATCCTGTAACAGGAGTTCGAGGAACCACACGCTAAAGAAGACAGAAAAAGCAATGATAAGAGGCACAAAGAGAAGCCACAGATCTTTAAGGAAAGCCAGCACTGATGTCCACAAGAGCAGATCTTGGCCTGTAGATCTTGGCCTTCAGTTACTGAGAGCATCACAGGAGCTAGCAAAGCCTGTGATAAAGGTTACAACTGCAGTCCCCAGCAGATGGAAGGTGTTAAAGAGCAGAGCAAAGATAGTTTCTTACTCACACATTGCATCTTCAGAATGTGAAAATAACTGAAAGACACACATTTCTGACTACTTTTACAGTGATTATAGAATGCAACTTTTATCATCTCTTAACTGTATGTCGTGTCAATAGTTCATTTTACTTCCAAAATTACTTTTGTGAAAATTATGACTACTGGGAATAGAGAATTATGAAACTGCTATAACAAAAAAGTTATTTCTACGACCAGAATTAATTTGAATGACTCTACATCACTTGGCGTGACCTTTTCATTTTGGGGCTTTGACTCATACTCAACCCACATACAAGGTTTCGCAAATCAAGCTAAAAATGTCTCAAAAATTGAAGACCCACTTAAGGAGTAATAGAGGACTTCGGCATGTCTCATCCGTATGGTGGGCTGTTACTTTTACTGCTACACAGCCCTCTTAAGGAAATGAAGTTCAAGGTGACAGTTATCTGTATTCTTGTTATACGGTGATAAATGACCCAGAAACTACTCAACTGTTTTGAAAACTACAAACTTACACTTTCTGGCCAATTAACGTTGCAAGCACGAGAAAGACATGTTAAGTCTTAGAAACTCCAAACCTTAGCCATATTGGAAGGTACTCTTTCCTGACAGAGCAAAGCTTCAGGATAGACTTGTACTTATTTCCACACTTAGTACTGAACAAATCATATTCTTGTACAGCACACAGATGGTTTCCCACAGACCTCAGCATGCTACAGCACTGCTTGATTCCACTCAGCTGGCCCCCTTCCCACAGCACACTCAGTGGTTCCATCTCAAAGCAGGAGCAACCACAGATGAAGCTATCAAGCTGGAAGTGGTCTTACAAGACTGCTTGTTGTTACTACCACACTGTGACAATCTTATCTGGAAGGAAAGAAAACAGACTAGCCTACGACTCCTGGAGTATTTTGCCCTGACAACTCACCTGCATAGGTGGCAGCAGATTGCTGTAAGGATTGAAGCTGGCCACGACTGCAGCCGTATTTCTTGGTCATATCTTTTAAGGGAACCTCACTGATTAAATCCAGAAGGGCAAGACTGGTGAAAAACCTGCAGTAGTAGTACACATGGACATAAAACCATCAACAAGGGCACATTAGTGTACATGGCAAAATGTACTGTGATAGCACAGGGCAGAATGGCATAGCACACAAAAGAAACAAAGAAGGTGGCTTCCAAAGATATCAGCACAAATATCTTATGCCAGCAGTGTTCTCAGTCCAGAGCAGACCAGATCCAGCCTAAGCTACCAGCTCACTCAGCAAGAGAGCCAGATACTGGAAACAGATACAAAGCCTGTTTACTCAACATTTTACAGCCTCTAATCTTTGCACATTCACACCAATCTGAGGCTACCTTTTGTGGATGGCCATTTGTCTATGCTGTTTCTCTGTTCTAGCAATGATTTTGCCCTTTACAGAGCGAGCCAGAAAGCCTTCTTCAATCCCCACCAGCTCAGCCACACGTTTCATTGATGCAGGCAGCTTCTCCCATAAACAGAAAAACTGGTACCAATCAATTGTGGTCCATTCCTCATACAGTGGGGTGACCTAAAGAAAGGAAGACAATGCAAAAACCTGTTTCAGAGAAACAAACAGAACAGAGCTCTGGGTAAACAAAAATGTAGCCTAAGGAATGTGGTTGGAGCATCCTACACACTACTTAGAGGCACTGAGTCATAACCATGTACCCTGAAGAAAGCAAAAGCTTTTCTAACCTAGTTTTTTCATATTTGTACTGATGAGATCTGGCTCATGTGTACTCTAATGATCAGATAATCTGGAACCTTGGCCAGATTACTCCTTATATCCAAGCCACTAGAAGATGTTTAAGTTTCATCTTTATTTTACTTTAACAGAAGTAAACTTTATGCTGTTTTTAACAAAACTGACAGATAGGTATGAAAACCAGTAGTAACCACACTAACCACTGCCACAGCATCTGACAAAGCCAGAGGGATCATAGCCTTTGCCAGAACTTGCTGAAGCTTTCATTTAGCTTGAGTACAAGAAAACTCAGCTTTGATTAACACTAAGAAAAAAGCCACCCAGAGCATTCAAACACTTTTAGACAGAAGAGCAATTCTATTATAGCACAGTCAGCACAGTCAGTGTCAGTAAGAGGAGACAAAATGTCTTCACATCTGTATCGATATACTGCAAGATTAATGAGTTTGAAACAACAAATAGTTCTTGGGGAATATTTAACATAACACTGAATACCAGATGTCTACATAGTTGTAAATCATCCATGCCCCTTCACCTGTTGATAAGAACAAATGTTGTTAAGGTTGGGGATTGTCTTTTGTTGTTTGCTGCTCTTTTCTGTTGCAAATACTTGCTTTAATCCACTTGCCTAGAATACAAGGTGCTGGAATTCAGTTTCCTATTTGTAACAAGTAGAAGATTCAAGCCTTAAACAACTAAGAAGCACCACAGCAGACGTCCCTCTAGCAGATGTCCCTTAAATTCCCTTTAGCCTACGAGGAACAATTCTTTAAAAACTAAAAAAAAAAAGCCATAAAAATCAATCAAACCTTCACCCTTGGAAATGAACAGACTTGCAAGAAAGTGTTTCAGGCTAGCTAATGGAGGAGAATCTCCAGAACGTTCTGTTTGACAGTGTATTTGACTTAAAATAACATTAGACATGCTGCATTACCATTATTCTACACACCCAAAACGTACAATGTTAGGAAATCTTTCAAAGTCAGGAGTGGCCACAATGGGCTCAGATGGGTATAGAGCACCTGCTTCCACAACACAAACTACGTGAGGAGACTAGTTCTAATAGACATTCAATTTAGAGACTTTTCCTCATGAAGGATGAGCGAAGCAGAGCACAAAAAACCTCCCAACATTCATGGGGTCCTTGAGTTTTGGCAGGACAAGATACAAAACACAGAAGGAAGAACCCACCAGGTAGACAATATGCAGATCATTCTCCAGAACAAAGCTTTTCATAGCTCGCTGCAAGTCAGCAAAGATTTCCATGGCTTCAGTCGGTGAAAGAGAAGAGGAAAGAGTAGCTGAGCCAAGATGTGTTGGATGATAAACCTTTGCTGTGTAAAAAAGAAAACAAAACCACGGAAGGACATTGAAGTGCAAGTTTCTATCTCACTTTCAGGCTGCAAAGTATTTTACAGATATTAATTCTACTCACTTTTCCCAACTGCTTTCTCAAGAAGAAATAGTATATTTTTCCATTCTGAAGGAAAATGGAAACAATAAAAGGTTTAGACTTGCCTAAGTCTAACCCAGCTTTTTTCAGAGGCCTGATCACAAGCTTCTATCCCTCTAACTAGTCAGACTAACAGCTGTGACAACTCTTTGAAGTATAACACTGGAATCCCATCTGCCATCCTGCCTAGGAGATATCATTTTTGAGTGTTTCTTTCTTAGGAACACAAAATATCTCCTATCGTCTTGTCTTAGAAAAAGAGATACAAACTACTTGTAATGGGGATTTTCAAGGGGATTACCTGACACTACTGTAAGAGTCTCATCCTTAGCCATATTAGAAAATCAGGAAAAAGTGCAACCATGTACACCAAGCAGCTCTACAAGAGACTTGCATTCTCTTAGAATGCACTGGTTCTTCTTGAGAAAGACAAAAATCACAGTCTACAGATAACGTCCAGAAATCCTGCAGTAAAAGTATGCCTTTTTTAAGGATATTTTGGGCATTTGTAGAGTAGGATGCATCAGGCACAGAGGTAATGGGCAGAAAGGCCTTCCAAGAACATGTGCATGCACAAACTCTTAAAGCAGGTATAAAGACACCTTTCAGAAAGCTAAAAACTTCTTGAAACACGTGAGAACACCAACATTACCTTTTACATCATCGCCAGAGTCCAGAACCTGAATGAATTCATTTTCCAGCAACCAAGCCACACATGCCTCAATAGGTCCAGTCTGCACTTCGTCTTGTGCTTTCTCATTTTCCCACTTGCTTTCTTTCAAGCTGGATGCAAGAAGAGTGCAAGAAGCGTAGGTCTGCACATCACTTGGAGTGTTGGCCACTCCCCCCACTATGATCTGTTGAAGACAACTACTTGTTCACACTGACACAGAAACACTAGGATGCATCATAGATCAGGGAATCAAAGACATTGATCCATCAGATATCTAAGTTTTAAAGAACCAGCAAGAGAGGGGAACATGAGGCAAAGCAACTGCCAACCTTTAAGCAAGGTTTTCTTTCTTGGCAAGAAGTTAAAACACCTTGGGTAGAAGGACTAAGCTATGGGAAAGAATGAATTACAAAATCTTATTTTGACAGCAGACATACACATAGTAGCAATTTAGATTTGAGATTAGCCCTTGGCATCTTGCTTTGCCAACATTGAGAAACCCTTTTAAAAGGTTAGAACACAAACTGCAATCTTCTGAAGACATAAAGCGAAGCAGAAAGGAGTTCTCCTAAAGTTCTTCAGCATACTGAAGTCTGCTCTTAATAAATGTGAGTGCTATACCCCACTACTGTTGTCCTGATCGAAAGTGATTTTTTCCCCTGGGTTTTGGTGTCTTTTTGTTTCATAATTGTTTTTATTTTCCAAGTTATTGACATGTTTGTATCTTCCTTGAGATAGCAAGGTGTTTAAATAAGAACTTTCTTTCATGGTTTCAATGGATTTGTTTCATGTTACAAAGCAATGCTACCAAAAAGGAACCCACATCTTTTAAATGACTCTTAGGTAGAAAAATGCCTCTAGAAATCCCATTGGTCTGCTAAAAATTCTAAATCTATGCAATCACAACCAAGTTGTAAGTGCCACAGCAGCTTTCACAAGGCAGTAGAAGTAGCACAGCAAATGAGCTGTATTTAAAGAGCCTAAGCTCAGTTCAACACCAAAAGCAACTCTAGAAAAAGAGATAAGCTCAAATTTGTGGAAAAGAAGATCCTTCTGGCCCCTTTTACCCCTGTAGGAACTCTAAAGAGGAGAGCAGGCTAAAGGGAGCAGATCAGGTACCACACCTGCCTGTTCACCAAAAATCTACTTACAAAACTTCAATCATTTCTGTGCAAAAGAGTTAGATAAGTTGAGGAAGGAAATAGGGAACCTTCCAAGGTTCTACAAATATCATAATGGCCCAATCCAGTCTACAAAGTCTCTGAGATCTGTAGTTTACAAGCATCTCTCAGTTAACACTGTCAGGTCACGCTTGCAGAGTGATGCTTCACCCACTGTGTGCAGTTTACATGCAGACAAAAGAAACTTCCACCACTAAGATTAATAAAACTCACAATGTGTGTGGAACAGGATGCCCAGAAAAGCTGGGGCTGCCCCACTCCTGGCAGTGTTCAAGGCCAGGTTGAATGGGGCTTGGTGCAACCTAGTCTAGTGGAAGGTGCCTCTTACCATGGCAGGGGATTGGAACTGGATGAGCTTTAAGGAACCTTCCAACCCAAACCATTCCATGATTGTGTGATTACTTCTGCCTGAAGTTTGAGCATATCTAATTGCAAAAGCAAAGCTTAGTAACCCTTGTTTGGCTGTTTGGCTCAAGTCCTAATACGCAGCAAGCAGAGACTGAATCATACCAAACAAAATGCTGAATATTGAAGCAAGCTGGGCAGACCCAAGTAATTTTCTTCTGAAGCTGCATGGATTGACAAGGGAGGAAACAGTAGAAAAGGAAAGTTCACAGAAAAAATTTCATGGTCTCATAAAAGAAACCATCCAGTTCTAACCCCTCTCTGCATGTCCCGTACCTCAAGTATTGCTCTTTTCATGCTCGAAGCAACACCTTCTCCTTCTCCTCTAAACAAACAACTGCGAACAGGCTTGAGAGATCCCTGAAGCAGAGCAGTTCCTTTTGATCTTTCTGAGGGCTTGCAAACTAAAATGCTCTCACCTATAGCGGAAAACAAAAGTAAGCAAACAAACAATGACCTTCATGTCACAGCTTAGCAGTGTAACAGCTCTTCATCACAGACATATTAATGGAATGGAAAACTACAGGTATTATTTAAAAAGCTGAACACCAAAAAAGAGAAACACCTTTGCAACTTCAAGCAATGTATATCCATTGCTATGTAAGAACTCCAAAGATGCATAATACTTTAAGAACTAAAAGTAGAACAACTTCAAGTTACATTATGATGGTCAGGGTCTTGCCAAAACGTCTAAGGAGATTCCATAGTCTCTCTGCCCATCTGTTCTGCTGCTGAACTATTCTATGATTCTATGAACAACTCTCACTTCTTGTTCTGGAATGGACTGGAACTGTAATATCCAGTGACATCAATTTTTCTTCTATGCTACATTATTAAATTGAAAAGATTCTCAAAAGCAAGAAGAAAACATAAAAGCTGAACAGCTCTTCAACAGCTTGGCTGAGTCAACCAGCTTCCACTCCTGAGATTAAATAACACAGACACTAAAGTAATTCAGAAATCCAAAGTTATTAAACTAAGTAACTACGCATCCTCTGAACTTCCATCTATGCACATATACGTGCACGCACATATCTTAAGTATCCTACATAGATACTTAAGATCTCATCTATCTTAAGTATCCTGAATAGTTTCCAATGAAAATACATCCAAACATACCTTGCCTTAAAATTATCTCAGACATCATTAAGTGAGTCTCTTAACTACCTATGGAAAATGCAGCGCCACATAAAGGAGATCTTTTCAACAAAGCCATGACGGGGAGTTTAGTGTGTGGTGTCTGCCCATGGCAGGGGGTTGGAACTGGATAATCTTAATGTTCCTTCCAACCCAAACCATTCTGTGATTCTATGATTCTATGAAACTAGGTCCATGGGAGATCAAGCCTAGTAAGAAGCTTTGCAAGTTGGCACAGGATAAATGAATTATGGGTAGGATGAGCTTTCCTTTGACTAAGAAGAGAGCATTAGATATGATTAGCTGTACAGTAAATACCATGATAGGTTTCTGACAACTTCTTGAGATTCAAGAGCACATGGTCTGAACACCAAGGTACTTTCAGTAGTGGGTATCTCAGTAAGATCCTAGGAATGTTACGTTATGATAAAACCGTAGCGGTGGTAATGCTACTGTAATTAGCAAATCCAGAGGTAATGAAAACACAATTGCACTTTAATGAACAGAATAAATAGCACAAATGCAGTGCAGGTGAGTAACAGGCTAGAGCTTAAACATTATTACATAAATGAATTACAGAATGAAAGGCATGCCCAAAGCATGTGTCTCTGGGATCTTTTTTACCCTGCCAGGTGAAACTTTAAACATCTGTTGACCAGGTACTTTTGCCAGAGCTGAGAGTACAGAAGGCACACTGCCTGTAAGCACTGTTTTGTGAAATCAAAGCTTGTTTTGATTGCAGCAATAAAGAATGTTCCCTTATTTCATAGCTGGGTTCTCATATGACCTCCAATTCCCTCAGAAAACATTGACTCTTCAGTGTGATGAATGTAACAGAAGATGGGTATCCACTTGACTCTACTTTATCTGACAGTCATTCAAGACTTGGAGGAAACTCTTTCCCAAGATGCAGCTAAGAACTTAAAGCCAGTAATTCCAAACGTAATGAACAGTGTGTGTGTGTGTGTGTGTGTGTGTGTGTGTGTGTGTGTGTGTGTGTGTGTGTTTGAGGGGGGGAGCGGGGAAGGGAAGGAACTAAGCTATTCGAAGATCCCTTATTGAACATTTCAGATGAGAGGGGAAGGCTAGGTTAGCATTAGACCAGAGGAGCAGCAGAAAACTTTGGCTATCTACTCACAGAACTCCATTAGAAGCAAAAAAAGGCCCTATTATATTTCTAAGTTGTGTTCAGTGATCGTGAACAGCTTTACCTATTTCACCTTGGGAACATGACAGTTTTGATGAATGCAAAAATAACCCAATTTCATTCTCTAAAATGATGGGTTTAAATTTCCATCAAATTAGGAGAAGCAAAAAAAAATAATCAAAACCTGAGACAATCTAACACTACAATGTTGGGAGGGGAGGGGGAAATCAACCCCACAGCATTTCTTTGTTGTCTGTCAGGTGAATTTCATATCCACAGTAGGCATTACTGTGCTATCCTCCAGTGTCCCTACTCTGTGAAAGAGCAGCAGCTGGTAATGTAGCTTTGTGTTCTCTCCAAAAGACTTTGTGGAGTGGGAAAAAAATGGTACATTTGGGAAGCTCATCAGCGTAAACTCAAGTGCTTACGGTGCAAAACACAGACACATCACAACTATCAAAAATGGGCTCTAATTATTGTACCTTGGGGAGGGGGAGAAGCTTCAAGAAATAATGTAATTTTATACCTGCCAACTACACTCAAATGACAAAGTCTGTACAATTTCAGAATACAGCATGCAACTGCCTTTTGCTTTAACACATGGGGATAGCTCCCAGAGATATAGGTCGCAAAATGCTCTGTTGCTACGCTACTCCAGCAAAAATAGAAAGTGAAATGTAAGAACAGCCAGCCTGCTTACACAGGGTTCCAGCAAGCACCAATCACACCATCAGTAGGGCAAATCCCACTTCCCGCATCTGCTAAGCTTCTGATTCCCTGTTTATACTTGTATAATCGAATTTTTCCAAATATCATCCATGAAGACAAATTTCCATTGCAAATTAAAATAGGCAAGATTATTTTATTGAACATCAACCAGTGTCGCTGTATGCGTGAAGACCCCATGTTATCCATGAACCACTGCTCCTCTTTTCCTGTTTCGCTGTTGCGCTGCTACCCAAAGGTTATGTTTTAGTGGCAGTTTCAGAAACCCAAATCAAAACTTCAGACAATAAAGAAGTTTTCAAATTCTAGTTGTAGACTTTAAGTGCATTTCTTACATTTTAGACCTGTGCAAAAAGAGTTCACCATAAATATTTTCACTGAAACTGTAAATGCTTTAGTAAACTGACCATGGATCATGGATCCTAGACCACGGATTCCAGAACTAAGGCAAATGAACCACACAGCCTTAGAAGCTAACAAGTATTCAAATCAGAAAATGGCCCATTTCCTGAAGTAACTGACATGTAAATACCAAAGTGAAAAAGAATCACCTGGGAATTACATTTTTTACTCCATTAATACCAAACAAATTCATCTTGATTAACTTAATCATACTGAATACCAAAGGAATTCAGCATGATCAGCAACTAATTGCAAAGCACCGCACTGGATTTAATCAGGTTAATGCTGTTCTTAGAGAACGTTAATAAAGCCTCTGCTTACCCTCTGTGTCTACTCCTTTCCTGCCAGCCCTTCCAGCCATCTGCTTGTAAGTGAGAATGTCCAGCAGTTTGCCACCAAACATGGGAGTTCGGATAATGACTCGGCGTGCTGGCAAATTCACTCCAGATGAGAGCGTGGAGGTTGCTGCTAGGACTCTGATCAAGCCCTGGCGAAAGGCTCCTTCAATGATGTCCCGTTCATCAAAAGTAAGACCTGAGGAGAGACGACTTTTAGTGAACCTAGAAAAGGTGAGACTACATCTAAGAGCTCATAATATTACTGGCAGCAAGGGGAAGAACAAAGTGAATGAATATTAGCCTTTCAGTGTTAGGAACAGGACTCTCAGCAGCACCTCAGTTAACTTCTTTCAAACTGTAAGTGAAGCAAAACTTCACCATTAAGTTTTTATTATTCAACTGACAGTAACAGTTATAACCTAGCTTTTCTGAGGTTCTTGTACACATTGTAACAAGATGAGCAACTATCTATTCCATATCTATAAGCAGTGCAAGTGAGAGAGAAACAAGGAAAATAAAAAGAAGCAAACCGGATGTAACAAACAGTAGGAAACTAGGAATTAGTCATTGGCCATCCTAACCCTGGAATCCTCCTTCATTATTTCCACTCTAGATTAGAGGTCTAATATGTATCTTACTGCACTTTCTTGAGGGCTTCAGGCCAATTTTATTCTTGAGAAAGAAATCCACACTCAAGCATTTGAAATTACTTACGCTACATATTCAATGCTATAATGTTCTCTCTTCCAGAGTCAGTCTCTCAGTGGATTAACAGGTCACATACACTAGTGCCAACTTAAGTAAGAAATAAAAGACCTAGCCAGAAGCACTTGCAGCACATGCTCTTTTTATTTGTTTTCACTGTTACACTACTTCTATTTACTCATCGATTTCAGTATGAAGTGGAGGAAAACTGCTCTGAAATACTCTGTCAGCTTTAGGGACAAACTGGAAATGCCTGGGCTGCAAATCATCATTTGGTGAAAAATCATCACCAAAAAAATAAAAATCAAGTTGTGTTTAAAAAGTTGCTGTTACTCAACACAATCAAGAGAAGATTTATCATAGCAATGAGTGAATTCAAGTCTTAGGCCACAATAAAACAATTTCAAGCTTATCTCCAACTGTGAGGTTCTTGGAGCATTTTAATTCGCTCACAGGCTACAGAAGGCTTCAAAAAGTAACTGGTACATTACTGATAACTACAGCAAAAAGGACCTGTAATACTTGACCATCAAGACCGAGAGGGTCAGGAATACCTGCATGATGAAATGCCACTCCCCATGGCAGAGTACATTGGAGCACAGAATCCAGGCCTGAGACAGAACGCTTTAGCTGATCCAGAACCTCACTGACCCCTTCTCTGTCCACAACCACTGGGGCCAGGGTTGAGTTTTTTCCAGAACCTTCGGATAGAAAATACTGTTATAGTTTCTACTAAAATTAATTTTCATTCAAGGCACTGTGCATTACACTTCAGTTTTCTATCAACTACATTTCTCTTACTTTCAGCCTGCTGCAAACTGTAGAACTCCCTGGCAATGATGTCTGCCAGCTTCTCACACCAGTTCTTGGACGGACAGAAAAGCAGGACTGAATGGCCACCACAAACAGTCTCATAACACAGGCTCACGACATGGTCTTCATCTCCCTGAATTGAGACAAAATATTTTCAATGCACTTTCACACTGAATGGGGCTTGTGAATGCTGTCATTCTTCTGTGTCACAGTAGGAATTATTTACTTCAAGTCATAAAGAGGAGCAAACAAATAAGATGGAGCACTGTTATCTTAGTTTCTCTCTTGTTTTTGGAAGTCCAAGCACCAGCATGACCACATCGTTAAGGACAGCCCTAGATCTACCTATGAATAAATATAAGGTTTTAGCTCTTGCTTTCATAGCTCTGTTTCTGAATGAAGGCCACACTCCATAAAAAAAACACCTCAACCTCTATGTCATGGCTAACAGCAGTGATGAAGAACTAGGAAGAGTCCCAAGGGAAAACATTTCTCTGCAATAACTAAGACTTATCAACTAGGATGTCTGAACTAAAGGCATGAAATTTAGGAGTTTAAGCATACCCAACAAGATGCATGCAGCAAGCATTGCTGACCAAAGAGTGCAAGTGGAAGGCTGTTATGGATACTTATATAGATGTGCATGCAAATCCCTACTGTTCACAACTTGCCTTTTAGGTTTTAAGATCCTAACAGAGTACCTGCAACTGATCTGTTTTGCTTGACTAAGCCAGATTCTCTTCCAGCAAGCAAAGTAGGAAGAGAAAAACGTATGTGTACAGTAAGAAATAAAAAGCACTAAAATGCAAATGAAAACAGGGGAGCAATGGCAAGAACTGCATATGCACAGCAAAAGATTGGTAAGGATTCAGCCAAATTCAGCAGAATTGGTGAGGTCAAGTTCTCCCTCCTGATTCAGTCTGAGGCACAGAAGTCTGAAGGTCCAGTGACAGATTTCAAGCCCAAGAAGGTCATCTGATCTTATAAAATAAGCTGGCTCCCTTATACTATTGAGTCATAAGCATATTTTACTTCTTTCTCTCACTTAATTTAGCACCTACCCAAAGCAACTACTTCAAGAAATAGCCAGAAAAGGAGATGCAACATCGCCTTCTCAATACGACCTTGAAAGCAAGCCCCCAGATATCCTTGTCACAAATGTTACCTTTTGTTTCTAAGTTATTTTTCCTTTGCCATGACACCCTGCTACTGGCAACAGAATGATGGTGCACCATGAAACTGGGTGCCAAATATTCCAAAGTATTGCTCACATTCAGCCCATATCATTCAACTACAACACTAGTATTACACAAAGCAGTTCGAAGGACTGGAGAAAAAACTCACACTACAAAGACTCCACAGAAAAGGAGCCTAGAATTAGGAAGTACAAATTTCCCACTTCTACTGATCTGGTTCTTCCAAATCATTACAGTAAGTTATAATACTTATAATAACTTATAATACCTTTTCCAAGTGCACAAAAGGGCTAACTGCTGAAAGCAGATTCAGAAGAATCAGGATGGACATCTGCGTTAATGACAAAATTAGATCATTTAGGAGTTTAACATAAGCAGGTTCAATGCTAGATTTTAATGTAAATATATTCTCCCAATGATCAATCCAAATTCCTTGGCCTAACCAAGAAATACTTTCAGTTATGAAAGTGAAGTGGATTACAGGACACAAGACAAGGGTGGTAAGGGAAGAACCAAACTCTCTACCTGTCAAGTGCTCAGAAACAAGGAAAGTGCAGTCAACTTTGTCATCAAGTCAAATTCAAGAAAGTTCATGCATTTGAGTGTGTTTTGGTTTGTTTTTTGTTTAAATCAGGAGAGGACAAAACCCCCATTTTGTTCTCATTTTAAGCATACAATCTGTGAAGTAAACAATGAAGTCGGGAATGTCATCTATTACCAAAAAACCCAATTAAAAACATACCAGTATCTGTCTGTTTAACATTAGCTGTATAAAAGTTGTTATTCCAAAGCCACTGCTCAGTTTTATTACCTTCAGTTGAAGCTTGGGCCGGAATTCTCGCACTAAATTCATGGAAGAGTCATAAATGTTGCTGCCAATTTTCACCCACTCTTTGAGGGGCACAGGCCGAAAATCTGTACAGTACAGCTCTGCATCTAACCATGAGGCTAAGAGTCCCAAGTTAGGGAGGGTAGCACTCATGCCTATTATCTGTATCCCACCAGAATCTGGACTGGTCATCTTCACCTGTCTGGAAGTGGTTAAAAGAACATGAAAGTTAGTGACAACACAGGCTCCTGTCCTGGAAAGCGGGATTCAGAAAAGCTAAACTCAATCTACTCCCTTACAGTGGCTAAAGTGAAAAGATGTTTCATTCAACATCTTGACAAAGAAAGAAATCATAATCTATTCTTAGCAAACACATATCAGGTTATGCATTGATGACAAAATAATACAACTTTTTATCATTTTGAACCTAAACTTGAAGCTCCTTTAGATAACAACAGCCATAAACTGACTGCATATTTGGAGAAATTGGAAACAAATAAATCAACTATTTCCTTGCCATTCACAAAAACATGGAAAAAAGGAATAGTTCTTTTTAAGCTTAAATGCCTTAATTAAAACACTTCCATTTGTTTCAATGTCAGGAACAAATACCACTCAACTAAGGTCTTCCTGGAGTTGGGAACCAAAGCCCTTAGTTCAGCAAAGAAGCAAGCAATTTCAGTTCTCAAAGTGGTGAACAGCAGCTTCCACTACAGGCAGTGGGAAGTAATGGACTCTTAACACATCTGAAAACACAAACCCTGAATTTAGATGCCTAGATCCTCTTCCTTAATCTAAATGAAAGCTTCAGCCTTATTTCTTTTCCTGACAGAATGAATTCCATGGCAGCACACAAACTGAAAACCATGAGGACAACAGGTTTTGACTACAATGGCAGGCCCCTGAGAGGTGGTAGGATGAGACTCTAATAACCAAAATAGGTCACCACTCTTAGAAATCCTGGAGCTAACCCAAATTTCCTGTCACACACAGAACAGAGTATTTAGAACCACCCATAATTTAGCATTGAGACAAACATCTTGGTGTACCCACCGTTTTGCAACCTTCTCTGTAACGTATCTAACTTTGGTCAGGAGGAGTTCCAGCAGATATCCTCAATGAGAGTCTCCCAGCATGTGCAACTCATCCACAACCACCACTCCTGATAAAGAGAAGCACTCAAGTTAAATGTGACAAATTGACAAACTAAGAACAGATACCCTCTTTCCTTTCAGATTCCACATGATGAACTGAAATTTATATCCACAAATGCAGCTGTGCTTACTAAGACCATTTCATTCTGTCACTGATACTTCTGAGAAAGGCAAATCATGACCACTGTCATGGCATTTCACCACAAACACACATACACATCCCCCAAACCTCAAACACACACAACCAGCTCTTACAAAAATAAACATGATCAGGTTGAGTTATTAGTCTGGCCTCCATGCAAAACAGTACTGCAGCCTCTATACTGGACTCCTTGCAAGCAAACACAACCCCTTGCTTCAGAGTATCTAGAAAGGAGACCAAAAGAGCTAGTCAAAAGCTTTGTTGACATCACTGCCTTAGTGAAAACATCACTCCTTACTAATCCAGTAATGTCAGATAAAACCCCCTAGAGCACATATAATTACACTGCCATACCCTGCTTCCTATTTTACCTTTTCTCACTAACCAAACCTGAATGAGCTCTACTATTTAACTCAGCCTTTCTATTGAGAAAAATCCTGATACAACTGTTCTCACGTCATCCTATCTCCTGCAAATTCCTTTTTAATCTATTAGCCTCCTGCATCAACTGTGTGAGAAACAGAGAACTACTGAAAAGAATAATGTCTAAAAACTCTCAGGAGCTGAAGACAACAGAGCAGACTAGGATCTCCCCTGAGGAGAAAACAAAAAGCCAGTACAATTCAGCTACATCCTGCACACATCCCAACTAGCAGCAGCAAGTACCCTTTCTGGCCAGTCATCAGGGTCACAGGGCCATAGAAGAGGCTGAAGGAAGGTTGAACAAAAAGTAGGACATAGAAGACACCAGGCTTCATTAGTCCTGCTGCTGGGGAGTTTTTTCCCCTCTTTGGTGCAGCTATGTAATATCTTTCCAGTACAGCTAAAATAGCAGGAGCTTAAGGGCAAATGTGACCTTTTATTATCTGTTTCAATGCTTTTTTTCCTGCTCATTTTTTTTCTCTCCTTCCTACATATGTTCCTTCTCTCTCCGTCTGTTTTCTCCTGCCCTTCTCTTCCAAAGCACTTAAGTTAGAAAAGAGTGCTGCAATGCTTCATCAGCCTCTTGTACAAACTCCCACCCATCCAGCTCCTCTGTCTTCCTGTACTTCCTCTGTTCTGTGCTCACTTGTAAAAAATGGTAATTTGTTGGTCACCAAATACATATTTATTCAGATACCAGAAAAAGCCTCTTCCTGCTTCCCTATACAACAGTCAATCTGAATGCTCCCAGCAGCTGAGACAGGACAGTGTAATCAGGTAGCTACCAAAGTGGAATGCATGCAAGTTACCTTCCCAGTCTTTGTGCCAAGCAGCACATTGTGCTTCCTGAAACGAAGCACTGAACACTAGTGGTACCTACAGGCCAAAGCACAGGGAATGCTTTGGCTACTTGTTTTGTACCTTCTGCTATTACACAGCTGGAAAACATTCAAGCCCATGCTAAACCTGTGTGCTGTATTGTCCTGACAGCCTGCAAGCTGGTGAGACTTGCCTGGCACTGATGCACAGCACTCTCCTCTGGTCAGGCTGTGCTCAGAGCACACCCACTGGGATAACACAGCAGAAGCCATCAGGCAACCAGAGTTTTCCACAAAGTGGATCCTCAGCTGGAAATGGAATTGCAGCCAAGGAGGACTTCAGGTCCCAGCATGCAATCGCATCTTCTACTCAACAGCAAGCTCAGGAGTGCAAGTGGTGCCAGAATTGAATCACACTGCATTTCTACTGAGAATGAGGCCTTAGTCTCCTGTTTCTGCAAACAGGTCTCTAGAAGACTGCTGGAAAGCACCTACAAAAAAGTACCCAAGAGCTATCCAACATGTTTACTGTAGCATAACTAGGCTGCTACAGGCGCACATCCTGCTTAAAACAAAAAGGTTCTGAGTAGCAGGCAGGGAGGATGCGATTATTCCCTTTTTCAATACAATTAAACCAGTAATTTTTTAATTTCAAGTTTAAATTGAGAAGAGAAACAGATTAAGTATCACAACAGCACATCACAAACCCATTCCCCGCTGACACACTGAGAAGGCAGCAGATTCTTCTCTAACCACTTTCCTAAAGATTTCTTTAGCATTAGTGTCAAGAGGCTGAACAAGAGGAACAGCATCTTTTGTGTACCAGGATGTTCAAAACTGACACATGTTCTATTATAATTAGCCACACAAAATTGCTTTTAACTGCTTCATACAGCAAAGAGAGCTCTGCCAGGCACAGGACTTGAGTTTCTCTCGACGATTTCCAAAGGCAATGTGAGCTATCAGCATGGGGTTGACATCGACAAAAGGAACAGCTCAAGCTTGAGATGGAATCCAGCCAGAACTGCAGTCATCTCCCAGTAACTCATCTCAAAAGATAAAACACCCTCGTTATGAACTGGTCTAAATTTAGACTTAATTAGAAGACAAGGTACAATCCTGCAGCTTCAGACATGCTGCCTTGCTTTAGGTGACAGTTAAACTGGCATTTTAAGTTCATGCCTGTATTTTGCAGCTTTTAAAAAAATTTGTCTCCAAATAAAACCCCACCTTTAAGGTGAGAAATTGACAAATTTTAAACCTCAAATTTAATTTAAAAATTCATTTCAAATAAGCACATAAAGAAGGGGAACCCACAGTATTTTTATCCTTCTCTCAGTTATACAGTTATATTAGAGGGGTTGCAACAGTTATATTAGAGGGGTTGCAACACAGGTGTATCAGCGTTGAGGACACATATTCAAACACATCTTGTGATCAGTTTGTTGGTTATACTTATATGACGACTCTTAGGTACATTCATCTTAGAGAACGCAACAAAATGGAGGGATGGAATGAAGGTACCAATCAAAGGGATTTGGCTTATCTCTAGCTTCTGAAAGACATTATCATTAAATAATTCATCTTAGTATACTGAGCATGCTTCCAAGCCAACATAAATATGAACATCATGACCCCACTCCCTGTTTCTGCTGGCAGTACAGCTTGTGCAGTGTGGCGACCTAGCATCAAACTAACCTTATTTTAAACAAAACTAAAAACCCCTAAACTGAGTAGTCATATCTTGAAATAACTAACTGCACGATCACGTTGTCTTGCAAGGGAAGGGATGAAGGTATACATTCAAGAAACAGGCTGGACTGCAGAAGTCTTAATTTGAATGAGCTTAAAATGCTGCACAACCATGATCACCCACTCATCTTCCAGCCCACTGGCATCCTAAAGCATTCATGGTGATTCAGCCCCTACAGATGCAGGTGTGAATGAGTTATCTCATGATCTCACACTGAAAAAAACTGCAAGGCTTTATTTCCCTTATTCTCGCTTGCATTTAATAAACTCTTCTGGCATATAATGCTGCAGAATACTGTGACACCAGATGCCCATGGAACAGCAGTTTTATAAGTGGAGGTCTCAGAGCAGTTTGATACTCATCTAGTTATCCAATTTTTATAGTCTTAAAATAGCAACCAGCTATGTTACAGGCCAAAATGAAGCTGGGAGGGATTACTGCATAAAATATAACTGGGTATAGCTTTACTGAGCAGGGAAACAAAGCTAACAAATTTCTGACTGGACCAGGAAAACACATCTCTCTCTCCAAATGCACACTAGAAACATAAGGCTTCTTCAGGCTTTCTCCTCCCAAACACTAAATGAGTATTACAATTATCTAGTGGCCATCAGGGCCACAGTGATTCAGAAGTCTACATTATGAGAACAGCGGGCTTTGGAGTGAGCTACAAGACAGAAATGAATGTCACAGCCCTCTTTAGTCACTGGCCCTAACCAGAGGAGCATTATGTGTTCATTCCACTTATCTGGACCCAGATGTGCACCAAACACAATTCCTCCTCTTCCTTGACCTAACTGAAGGCAAACCATGGATGTTGGATAACAATCTCTGTCCAAAACAAACATATGTACACTCTTGAACTCAAACAAATCCCAGGCATTTAATTCAATTTTATTAGAAGACATTTTCTAGCTATGGGAATCACTGCTTAATGCAGCTAATCACTGTCCATGGATTGTCATCCATGTCAGAGAAGCCAAGAACTGCAGGTTCTACCCACACCCCCCCAGCCACCGAGCTACACAGAGTAGTCTTGACTGCCTTCCTAAATCCAAATTAGATGTGCTGTTGAGGAAGAAAAACTGCTCAATTTTCTTATCTTGCATGTCTGTCACATACAGAACTGGGTAAACACAAGATACCCCATGACTTCACATGCACTCAGAGTACATAATAAACCTCATCCCCACAACAGTCAAGCCTTAGTATTTTACCCAGTGAGTCCATTTTGTTTTCTTCTATTAATCTATTGATTAGACCGTTGGCTTTCTCAATGGTGCAGACAGCAACATCCAGGGCAGAGAAACGTCCAGCAGGAGACATGCTTCCCATGTAGCCTTCAACTCTCACATCCACATCCTGAAACAGTGCCTGTTTTCCAAGGATACAGAATGCCACGCCAAGGTTACAACTCTGAATTCTGACCAATGCCTGGAACCACATCAAAGCCTGCAACCTACATCCAGCACTTACAATGCCAAGTAATGAGATTAAAGCCACAGCACAGCCATTCACCTTTTTCTTCCCCACTGTCATCTTTTATTTCCAAAGCCACACAGTACACACTGCAGGATAAAGCGTGCATAGCTGAGTAAGAGATGGGAATGACTGTTTTGTATTAAACATGTACCATTAAAAAGGTTAGAGAACACAAGTACAACAGTTTATAATAACAGTGGGTTATGTATGATGGAGCCTTGCTCCTGAGAAATCCTGTGCAAAAGCCAGATGTGGTACCCCAAACACAAAGATGCCACATCTCCCACTGAAAGTTAAGAAACAACTTCTTTTCTTCTATAGCTTGGTAATGCAGTGCCAACGCTTTGGCATATTACACACTGCATTAACAAAAGGTACAGAGGTTTGAACTGGATGGGAAGGATACCATAGGATTTCAACTACATGCAGCTACAGCCAAACCTTAGGCCAGGAGTAGTAGGGCACAGCACTGAAAAACCTCCAGCTTCACAAGTTTAAAGCAAAAGCATGTCTCCATTATCAATCATTACAAAGTAGCTTTCACACTCAGTTTGTAGCATTTCCTAGCAATTTGCAAGGTTAAGGTACCATGCCAGTTTATTAACACCCAAAATGTCTTAAATGTCAGAAACTGATCAAAATGCCTGCTGGTTTTGGATTTGTGTTTAGTAACTGTTGCTACTTTGACACATTAGCTCATGTTTGCTATAAAAGTCTTTCAAGAAAAAGTATTATTTACTGTTTTAAAAAGACGGTTTCCACGGTAATGTTGTTTTCAAATAGCTGGGGCGGGGAAGGCAAGACACAACCACATTCTGTCAGAATAAAGTTGTAATGAAGACAGTGAAATCAAAGGCACCAAATTCTGGTGGAACACCCCCCCAGGGAAAGCTAAAATATCCTTTTATCCATTCAGAAAACATTGGCACCTTCTCTTTCTCGTTTTTTTTCAGATGAAATCTTTAATTAGAAAATTCCTTTAAAGTTTGTGTATTATAAAAATCTGTGAATAAATTTGTCCTGAGGAGAAGGACTTGGGGGTGTTGGTGGATGAGAAACTGAACATGAGCTGCTTCAGTGTGTGCTTGTGTCCAGAAACCACCTGTGTCCAGGGCTGCATCAAAAGGAGTGTGACCAGCAGCTTGAAGGAGGTGATCCTGCCCCTGTACTCTGCTTTAGTGAGACCTCACTTGGAGTACTGTGTGCAGTTCTGATGCCCTCAACATCAGAAGGGCATGGAGCTGTTGGAACAAGTCCAGAGGAGGCCATGAGGATGATCAGGGGACTGGAGCACCTCCTCTATGAAGATAGGCTGAGAACATTGGAGCTGTTCAGTCTGGAGAAGAGAAGGCTGCGTGGAGACCTCAGAGCAGCTTCCAGTATCTGAAGGGGTCTACAAGGATGCTGGAGAGGGGCTCTTCATTAGGGACTACAGCGACAGGACAAGGAGTGATGGGTTCAAATTTAAGCAGGGGAAGTTCAGGTTAGACATAAGAAAGAAGTTCTTTAGTGTGAGGGTGGTGAGGCGCTGGCACAGATTGCCCAGAGAAGTGGTAAATGCTCCATCCCTGGCAGTGTTCAAGGCCAGGCTGGACAGAGCCTTGGGTAACATGGTCTGGTGTGAGGCATCCCTGACCATGGCAGGGGATTGGAACTGGGTGATCTTAAGGTCCTTTCCAACCCTAACAATTCTATGATTCTATGATAAATGCAAGTAACAATGCTTTAGAAGTCAAAGCTGAAATAAAATGTCTCAATCAGCTCCTTAAAATTTTTCAAAGTCTCCCTTTTTTAGCTAAAACTGCCAAGTTTTAATTCAACTTACAATGAGCACATATTAAATTACCTACAAATCCTTTCTGAAACAACTCTGCAATATTACTTTTTCCTCAAATTCATGCATAAAATTTCTAACTGCTTAAAAAACATGACCCAACAACTACAACCCCTAAGTTTACCCTCTTAGAATGCTACTTACCTGCAGGTAACTTTTTTTCTCTTTGGCCACGGAGACGAAGGGAAGGATGAGAAGAGCTTTCTTACGAGACTCCAGGACTCGCTTCAAAATAAGCAATTCTGCAACAAGAGTCTTTCCCGCACTAGTAGGAGCTGGAATTAAAAAGAAATACATAAATCAAACCCAAGAAAGAAGCTTTATAAAGTTAGCATGGAAAGCAGTTACTGGAGAACTTGGGCAGAACTCCTCAACTGATGCTCCTCTCCCACAGCCACAACCACATTTCAGTTAACCCCAGAAGACTGCAAAGTATTGCTCTTCTAGCCTCTTCCACCATGCTACCACAGCTTGTGTTCTTAGCTCTGCTGCAGAAGGAACAGCACCTCAGAGATAAGCAAGGGATAAAAATAAACAAAAGACAGAAGAGATCAGCCACAACCTTACTGACTTAGCCCATGTATTAACGCCTCCTGCTTGGCGAGCACTGCTGTTTGCCATCCATCGTCTATAGAAAACTGAGGAGGAGATGCCACATAGCAGGGGACAACCATTACCTAGCAGTCAGGCCCAAAGTCTTCTTGAACCAAGTAAATGAAACTCAACTCCAAGCCTAAGAAAATCACCCACCCTCCTCCTAAGTTCTTCATCCTCCCAGTGCTGCTCTGGGACCTGCTTCCCATGAAGAGCAGACACTGAATTTGTCATTTCCCACAGATTCCTGGTTAAGAGAGTTGTCATTAACTGACTCCTAATTTTCAGTTTCTAAAAGAACACTAACAGAGAAAATGGGGGGAAAAGTCTCTCCTCACATCTTGAAAGGAATTCATTAAGGCAGGTCTGAGGTACAGCAGTGGAAGAGGTCTCAGTGGGGTCTCTCCAGAATAAACAGGATCTTGACCTTTTTATCTGCCAGATCAGAACCCTTTAGCAGCAATACATTCTTGTAAAGGGCACTGGGAGCGTTAGTGGGGCCTGGGTTTGTCAGATGTTTGCATACCTGAGTAAACCAGGTTCTTCCCTTCCAGAACGCGGCCGAGCATTAGGCATTCTGCTTGCCATTCAAACATCCGTACTATCCCCAGGCTGTGGTATTTCTTCAGAACTGCTCTGGGAAGACCCCAGCTTGCAAGGAGCAACTTGTCCGCTTGTTCTTCAGGAATATTTACCTGTGGATGTTGCCCTTTAGGATGAGAAAACAAAAAACCAAAGAAGTCAGGTATCATCCTTGAACCTGAGGTCACTTAGGTTGTACACCTAAATGTCAAACTTCTCAGAAAGCTCCTGTATTACGAAGAAAGGTAAGAAGAAACTGCCTTCCCTATTCTTTTTCTCAGTATATCCTATGGATGTTTCACCATTCTGCTTATCTCCTGAAATCATTTTTTCAAGCTTTCCTCCTCTAAGATTTTCTGTATTCAAATAATTTCTTCACCAAACACTTGCTCTGATATTTGCTTTTGAGACAGAGCAGCCATTACCAAATACATACTCAGAGAGTCTCAGCACTGATTAACATAACAGCGTTACAACATATTTGCCATCTCATCTTTACCCATACTGCTACAGAGAGCTCAGTAATCCTCAGAGACCACAGAACTGCCCAGCTTTATGAATGTATGAAGAAACCTGCACAAAGCAAACAAGCAGCTCAAACTACTCTGTACAATGTGTGTTACTTCAGTTTATCAGCACTGATGAGCATCTCCACCACACAGCTGGTACCTCTAGCTTAATTATTGTCCCATTTCTTGTCTTTAATGACCCTAAATGATTTTCAGCTGGCTACAGATATTGCCTCCTCCCTCCCCTCCTCTTCCCTTTTCCCAAATCAGTAATAAAACTCCAACATTTTGTCCTTTTCTCCATCTGAGATACAGAAGGGGTTTCCACAGGAATGCCTTCCTTGTGACTATGTGGTTCCCATAAAACAGTCTGTAAAAGACCTTGTCAAACTGAAATGTGAAATGAGCAGTTCTGCGTGCTGCTTCTGTTGTAGCCATGCTTCACCTGGCACATTCCAAGAGCTGAGAGGAGTTTCCCACCACTGCTGACAGCACTAGGGCAGGCTAGATCAGAAACACTACTGGGGATAAGCAGCTACTGCTTTCAAGCATGGGTCCCTTCCATGGGGTGCATCCTTCAGGAACAGATTGCTCCAGGGTGGATCCCTTCCATGGGGTGCATCCTTCAGGAACAGACTGCTCCAGCGTAAGCACTTCCATGGGGTGCATCCTTCAGGAACAGACTGCTCCAGCGTGGGCGCTTCCATGGGGTGCATCCTTCAGGAACAGGCTGCTCCAGGCTGGGTCCCCCTTGGGGTCACAAGTCCTGCAGCCAACCTGCTCCAGTGTGGGCTCCTCTCTCCACAGGGCCACATGCCCTGCCAGGATCTGCTCCTGCGCAGGCTTCCTACAGGTCACAATTTCCTTCAGGCATGCCCCTGCTCCAGTATAGGGTTCTCCATGGACTGCAGGAGGATATCTGCTCCACATGGACCTCCACAGGCTTCAGGGGAGCCTCTGCTCTGCGTCTGAAGAAGCTCCTGCCCTCCTTCTTCACTGGTCTGGGTGTCTGCTGAGTTGTTGCTCTCACATTCTCGCTCCTCTCTCCCACTGCAACTGCTGTTGTGCAGCAACTCTTCTCCTTCCTAAACACATTATCCCAGATGCACAATCGCTGTCACTGATGGGCTTGGTCTTAAGTCCATGTGATGGTTCCATCCTGGAGCCAGCTGACACTGGCTTTGTTAAACACAGGGGAAGTTTCAAGTGGCTCCTTGCAGAAGCCAATCCTGTAGCCCCCCTGCTACCAAAACCATTCACATTCAGACCAAATACAGTGATTAATAGGGCAGAATTAGGATTCAGAAACATAAAAACAACATCCATGACGGGATTTCCAGCTTCTTTCTTAATGTTAAAACCAATGAACTGCATGTAAAAGATGAAATAAGTAATGGATTATGTGATTCTGCTGTTCAAAGAACATTTGTAGATCAGCAGCACTGAACATGACTTGGAAACTTGCGGCTAGGTTTTTGAAGATCTACGTACAGGAGTATATCACTGACACCAATCTCTTTTTCACCTACTAGAAAAAATGCTAAAGAATGAGGAAAACACACTCAAAATGAGGAAGATGCACAGTGTAGTGTAAAAGCCCCAGACATCAGATTTCTCCAAGGAAACCCTTCCAAAAAGTGGTGCCAGCCAGACACAAGCGTGCCACTTACTCAATGGTCTTTGAGGAGTTGTCCTGTGGAAATACATACATTGCCTTGCTCAGCTCCGTTTGCAGAAGCTGACAAGACTGGATCTTGCAGAACATAATCATATCAGTGAGAAGATGTGACAGGACCAGAGAAGAGGCTGAAGGATGTAAATTTGTTGAAGGGTTACAGAAAAACTGCAGAAGAGATAAAATTACAAGATGCTACATAAACATCTTGACTTTGGATGTTAGATACACCACGATGCTGCGTACACCTTGATTTCTCTCTCTATTCGAGAGCACAATGAGCTAGTAAGAGGTATTGCATCCAGAAGCATCACTTTCAGTGGTCCTGGCTGGTGGCAGGCCCACTTTATATGACATCTTTATATATATATATTTATATAACAAGAGATGTTTATATAACAGCCCAGATATTTTTTGTGTATATATATACATAGTGTATATATATATATACAGTCAAGATGTCATGTAATAAACCACTTTTCTACATTTGCAGGTATCAGGGCACAAACCAGGACCACTTAAAGCAATGCCTCCAGATACAGTATCAACTCACTGCGCTCTTGAATCGATTTAAAACCACAATTCGGCCTTGTATCACGTACCAAGTGCAGACAATACTGATTGTCTGTATTATGGTAGCACCTAGAGGCCAAGAATGAGGCTGCTGCTCGATGGCACGCAGTGAAAGCAGCGTGACTTGAGGAGTGCGCACAGAACACACATTTTCTTACCTTCCTCAACCGAATAGGGCCGTAAGACCCTCGGATTCCTATTCTCGCCCTACTGCCCATGCTGCCATCAGAACGCACCCCGACGGCAGCAGCCGCCCTCATGCGGGAAAGGCACAGTACTTCCACCCGACAGCGACCCGACCCCGGGCCAAGGCTCCGCACCGCGGCCCGGGAGCTGCTCAGAGAACCCCCGACCCCTTCCAGCGCCGCCCGGGCCCTCCTCAGCGCCATGTTGCCTCAACGGGCAAAGCCCGCTCCCCTCACCGCCCTGAGATCGGAAGAGC
>JAOEHX010013595.1:0-13827 GCA_025448015.1 Bolborhynchus lineola
TTTATTTTCTTTTTAAAGTAATGTAGTATGAACTGGCTGTTCTGGTAATTAGTAAAAAGCCCAAGTCACGAACTAAAGATTTCAGACACCCAAGATTGGTCTGGACACCAAAATCTGTTTCTATGCATCTCAAGGTGGTGGTCAGATGCGAAAAGTGGTGTGCAACCCAGCCCACTAGCAAGGTGGCCATACCTCAAGCATAGCTCAGAGACAAGCTGGAAACTTCACTCCACTCTGAATTTAACTCCAGCCCATCTTTCCAGATTCAGAGGGGACACATCACTGCTTGAGGCTTAGCTGAAGCCAGGCTCTTCATAGGGAAGCTGGAACTGCAGTTACATTCATTGTGAGTTTACTCACATTACTAGTGGATACCTATTATCTTGCAGAACTGATCGACATTATTAATGCTGAAATCTATGGGGATGCAAATAGGTATTTGGCTGAATGGTGGAGGCAGAGGAGATTAAACTTCCCGTATCCTCCAGATTTTTATCTTTACAATTCTGCCTGTGAGTAGATAAGGAGATGAATAACTTAAGTGCTAGTCCTGTTCCCCTTTTGTCATGCCGTTAGATACCACTCCTGTCAGCTGTGCAGGCAACCTTGGCACAGACACAGAGGAAGTAAACAAAGGGAAAAAGTGTGGTGAATGACTAGAATACAGCAGGTTTTGTGTTGAATGATTTGATTGCCATGGTTTCCCAAGTAAGATGAGGCTCCATCATATAAGGTAGAGGCAAAGGAAAAGAAGCTGCGTAGGTTTGGCAAGAACTTCTTCTTAAAGCAGTGCTTTGTGCAGGTTTGTAGTGGAATTCATTTATTGAAACAATCATATCCCTCTGATAAGCCATCCAGGAGAGGAGGAGGGTACTGAGATAGGGCTACCTGGGCTGTGAGCAAAGCCCCACAGCTGGCCACCCATCCTGAGCTGGGGCCTATCACCACTGCTTCATCAATGACTACAGCCAGGATCAAAATGAGCATCTGTTGCCAGCTCCACACAGTGTGATCCTTGCCTGGTCTGAAACCCTTTCTATAATATTTTATTCAGTCACAGTCAAGCAGCTGCTTGAAAATTGTTTCAGAAAACCAAAGTGAACACTTCTCTGGAGTGAGTGGTTTTGTTCTGTCCTGGGGAACACAGAGAGGTGAAGGAGCTGGATGCAGCACAGGTGCTGTGGTGCTGCTGGCCAGGATCTGGGTTGCATTGGCCCCCAGCTCTGCTATGCAGCCATTCTTCATTGCTTTGCAACTGAGAAGTCTGAAAAAGTGTTCAGCCAAACTCCAAAGTGGTGGGACAGATGAACTTTTTTGTCTGTCGAATATCTGAGTTACACCCTAGAGTACATCTGCCTTTAAGCTGATAAGACATCTATTTGATTTTTTTTTAAGCTATTATCCATACCATTAGGCAAAATACACATCAGTCAACCTACTTATGTCTGAGTTATAGCTTTGCTTAAATCACGTGAAGCATGCAATAACTGCCCTGAAGTGCGTTTCCTGATAAGCCATTTATTGCATTTCTAAAATATAAAATACTTAAGAGGGAAAAACCAACAAGAAAATCCAAGGAAAAATGGACAGTGTTAGGTCTTTTTCGAGCTAGCATTCTTTAATATACAATTTGCCGTTTTAACAGCCAGTCCAAAAGCCCCAGTTCCACTGAAAAACTATTAAGACATTTTAGCTTTTTTTGATTAAGGACTGAGCACACTGGTTTCTACTTCCTAGCACCTTAAAAAAAGGAAAAAGGCATAATAGAAGATACATGATCCTACAAGCTTCATTATGACTGTCTTGCTTTGGCATGCAGTTTGATTTATGTGTTCTCTTTTCCCACTTGTAAAGTACATTGTTTCCCTTACATACACATTCATATTAGAAAATACAGAAGGATGAAGTATGGTTTAGTGAAACAGGATGTCAAGGCACAGTAAATATAAAAAAAAAAAAATAAACAAAAAGTAAAGAACTTAACAAAATAAAAGCAAGTGCTGTGTTGTTTTTTTTTTTTTTTTTTTTCTCTTTGGTGACAATAAGTGCTTTTGACACATGGCCTCTATCCATGGGAACAAAAATACTTAGCCTGAAAAATGTCATAGAGGTCTGTGTGACTAATTTCAAGTCAGATGCAAAAAAAAATCTTTCAGAAAATAGGCAAATGAGCTGTTTGCTGTGCAACAAATGCCTACAGTGCTAACATGAATTGTGAAATCACTGGCTGTGACTGATCAGAGTTCATTAAAAATAAATCTTGGCCCAGCAGTTTTAATAAACAGAATGAGCAATAAAGGGAGCAATGGTTCTTTTTTCCTCATGCAGAAAACTGTCTGATTTTGCATTTTTTGCTCAGCCAAAGGATTTCTGCTGAATAAAACCGATACTGGCATTCAATGTAAAAATTCAGGTCTTGCCTTTCTGGGAGGCAAAAGATGGGAGACAGAAGCTTTGTCAACCCTTTCAAATGCAACTTTTTTCTAGAATTTATTTTGGCATTGAAGACTTTCTAGGGGGGAAAAAAAAAGGCAAATAAAACCAATGCCACACTTTCTGTTCTGCCTGATGAGGAAAAGTTGATAACATGGACATGAAAGATGGGCCTGCTTGCTCCCATTGAGGACAGCTCTGCCTGATAGCTGAAGGACTTCTCATGTGGAACCAAGTACTACCTTGGCTGGAAAACTCACCTTAGAGATAAAAGATAAAGCAGTTTTGGAAACAGGTACTGTAACAACATTATATATAAGCCTCATCAGGCCAAGGAAGGAATGGATTAGTGTCTGGCCTGCAGGCTAAGAAAATCTGTAGGAAAAGGCAGAAGAGTCACCATCACTGTGCTTCTCAGAAGCAGCAGCAGCTACCAATGCTGGGAACAGCCTGACCACCTGCAGTAGCACTACAGGGCTAACCTGGCATCTAATCCAGAAACCCAGTCAAAGCTTGCTGCTTTCTGGTTCAGGAAAAGGGAGCAAGTGATGCATAGGCACAGCACACGGATGAAAGGGTTGCATGCTTCCTTTGTATTTTTCCTGTAATTCTTCCTCATACAACACAACAGCAAACGGACAGGCTCAGTCCCAGAACATGGTAATATGGAATGGCATACACAATGCAAAACAAATACATCAGCTACTAATCCTAGCACTTCTCTGGCGCTAGGACAAAGCGAGCAGTGAGAGTGGGTGGACCTCGCTGGAATGACAGAAATCCAGTCACAGAAAAGCTCTCCAGAAAGCAGTAAGCAAGAATGAACATAGTTGGGATTATTCCTTCCCTTCATGTCATCCCTCCTTACTTCCCTGCCATCTTTTTTCCCTATTTTTCTCTCTGTATAGCCCCAAGATTGCTTGCACCCTTGAGGAGTGCAATTGCTATTAAAGCTCCCCTGACCGTGCAGACTTTTTGTAGCTCAGGAAGTCAGAGCTTGAGAATTACAGTGTTCATGACAGCAGCCATTTATCGGCAAAAACGCCATCAGCAACAAGCTCTCCCATTAAACTAAACATACAGAACAAGCTCAATATTGGCATGGCAATGACGACTGCTCTAAGCCAAAATCACACAAGCTCCTGTCAGCCTGTATCAGGCAATTTCTACTTTTGAGTAGGGCTAGTGCTGAGTTTGCTGAGGAATCAAAGAAACAAAAGTGTAGTTATCTTGATCTAAAGCCCAATGGAAAGTCATACATTGTTTTCAGTGTGCTTTGGATCAAACCTGTAAGTGGGGAGGAATAGGCATACAGTACTCTGTGGACCTGCAGTAGCATCCCCGGATTTTGGGAAAATATCTCTTCTAGATCAAAACATTTGCTGTGCAAGTGCAAATGCAGTGCATGTGCAAGAAGTGACCTCTGGAGGGTATGGGCCATTTAAACCTAAAGGAAAGGCACTTGCTAGGATACATGGTTTAAATAAAGTAACAGTGTTTACTTTTCCTTTGCTGCAGCAGAACACGGAGCACCTTCATGAAAAGTCCTCTAGGTTAAATAAACTATGCTTAGACAAACACTTTACAGTTGAAACCCAGGGTTGCTCCTGCGCATGAGATCGGATCTTTGTTGCTCTCCTGGGTATAGCAACTTGTATAGTTTATTTCCTTGCACCTTGTACCTCTAACTGAGAAAGGCAAGTAAATGACAGGCTACAGTAAGACTGACACGTATCAGCGGGCATGATAAGGGTTTATATGTTCTGATGATGTTTTATGACTGTATTGTCATGTACAAGGTGTTGAGCAAGAGTTGATCCTAGAAGCCACCAGAGCATGCCCAAAGAGGTACACTATGCACTGATTTTCAGGGCTTCTCTTTCGAAACTTCGTTTACTATTTTCATTCATTTTCTCATAAGTAGCAACATGATGAATAATAAATGAGGTTATGTCTTGTAGACTTGATAATAGCAGCCTGGTGCAATATCTATCCTTTAAATAAGCCAAAACAGGGATTTGGGGTGGTTTGTTCTTTTTCCCTGAAGTCCCTTCAGCCCTATAGCCCAATCCCTAAAATGTTCCCCGTCATTTTGATTTGATCCCTGTTTACCAACTCCATAGGCCTTAGATGAAGGACAACCCCAGTTTATCAAACCCAAGGAAGACTGTGGGGAAAGGAGAGCAGCACAGCTGTGTTTTTCCACACAACCTGTTACGGTAACACACACTCCCCTGCAATGTTTGCTGACAGATGTTCAAGGCTTGGAAAAAACCCATGGTTTCAGCTGATGGCTGTACAACCACTTCTGAAATAAGTGTTAGTTCCAGGCTCCTGAGTTCACGAGGGCAAAGAAACAGCAGGAGGAAAACAGATGAACTGGATAATGAGGGGGAAGAACAAAAAGGCAAAATAAGACCTTGGTGATCACAGAGGTGGGAAGTATAATATCTCCTGGGCAGCAAGGAAGAAAAAGAGACAAGATATAGAGCTGGATGTGAAAGAGCTGCAGCAGTGACCTGCAAACAGCTGGATGTGTCCCTGAATTTAAATCACTGTGGGGGTCCAAAATTCCCTGTGAATTTAGTCACCGCATACATGGCCTGGCAGTGTAGGAGGAGCTAGGGATGGATATCCCTTCAGATATCCCTTAAGATGACCTTCTCAAGGCATGGAGAGAGCACTTGTGAGGCATGGGCCATACTGGGGCAGGATGGGGACCTGTGTTTTGTGGAGCCTGTACAGTTGTTTGAGCACAAAGAGAAGTGTCCAGGTAGTCTGGGTGACATCAGTAGGAGCTCTCTCATTAGGTGGTCCACGTCATCAGTCCTGACTGTGATCTGGGGAATTATCCTGCCCTGGATGACAGAAATTCTCTGTGCAAGGCTGAGATTGTCATGGAAGAACTTGCTGGAATGGACAAGATCACCAAACTGCTTGTGTCTCTCTGATGCCTGTGGGAATTAGGCAAGCAATCAGTTTGAATATGGGGTACTGCATGAACTAGGCATATCAGCAGTCTTCAGTTCTGAAGTATCACTGAATATTCAGTAGAACTGAATATCAGCAGTTCTGAATTCCTGGTCCTTAGCTAGGATTGGTTTCACTGAAATAGCCGAGATTTTCTCTGAAGCTACTAAAGTTTATCCAGCTACAACCCAAGAAACTGGAGTATTCTGGGGAGGATTAATTTAGAACAGTGAGATTTCTTGTTATTGCCAGTTTGGTTTTGTTTTTTCATTAGAATGACAGAAGTATGTGTGTAGGAACTGGAAATCCTGGGAGTGTATCCATTTCAACACACTGTGTGTTGGAAGGGGTTTCTCTGCTTGTGGGCAGACTGTAACAACATGAGGATAATCCTTTTCTGTCTTCACTTCCTTCTTCCCCTGTCCCAAGCAGGCAGGAGTGACTGGAAAGACTATTCACAGTGTTTCTCAAAATTTCCCTTCCCTTGCCTTGCCTCCCTTTCTTTCCCCACATTTTGCCAACTGAGATATCTACCAAACAGTAAAAATGCTTATTTAATCTGCAGTTCAAAGTAAACTAGCTGTACTATCACCTTGTACATATCCCTATCTTCTGTCACAGCGTGGGAGTACTTGTTTACTCATTGCAAATGCTGCAGGGATTTGTATGTCTACTTAAAAAAAAAAAAAAGAGGAATTGAATCAAAGAATTAATAATTTACCACCATTGTTTCTGTAAAGTTGCAGACATACCCTAAAATGTTGTGTGAGCAGTAGATTGCTGAAGATATGAACATCATGTAAGACTAACAAGCAATGTAAATTTTCAGCCCTTGACATTACCTGTTTAAAGGTGCAGATATATAGTTTCTATGCTGTTATTCTGGAAGATGGATTAATTCAATAAAATTTAGCGACATGTGGGTTGAATTTTTTCTCCCTATGTGCAATACTTTTTACAAATAATGTTCCCTAAAAGATGGGCAAAGTTCAGATGTTTTTCTTTTCTACTGATGAATCATCTAGCCATTTGGATAGACTGAACTAATGGGAATTCCAGCAGCTTGAGCCCTGTATACCAGGGAGAGGTGCATAACATGAGGGAGAGTGTATTATGTGCATGTGTGAATGCATCCCTCCTGCCACACATACATCCAGTTGTTACATGCTAAAGCAATACTAGACAGGAGAGAAAACCCTAGATGAGGAAATATTCATCCCATTGTCTCATGGCAGTATAGTTTATCATGATGAATGGTGCTAGAAATTTTTTAGTTTTATGGAAGCACTTTGGCCCTATTTTTGTTTTTAATTGAATCCTTAGCACTTTAATAAAGGCAACAATATTTTCCCAGGGTGTATTGGAGGAAGAATGTCTCCAAATGGAAAAAATAAGTACAGTTTCCATGATTTATGCCACTTACCCTGAAAACATAATATGTTGAGCAGAACTTTGGCAGGTGTTAATCAGTATATTTTTCTTCGCACCAGTAAAGCTGCTTCAACTTATACCAGCTGAGAATCTGGCTCCATGTATTAAATAAAAAAGCGGGTCTGGCTTCCTGATCTTTTGTAGTAGATGCACTAAACTGCTCATTATTGAGCTGTGGGCTTGAAAAGCGATCTCACTTCTCAGTATTGGCATCAGGCTGGAGAAATGGGGACGTGGTGTGCTGAGCTCCTGGGTAGAAGAAATGTTTTCTTTCAAACCATAACAACCTTTTTGGCCATTTGAAGGAATATGTTCAAGCTTCCTTGGCAAGCAAAGTTGGGACACTAGCCAGTTACTACATGAAGGCTTTGAAGATGGAGGGAATAATAAAAGGGGAAAAAAAATAAAAAGGAAAATCTTTTTGTTCCCAGATGGGTAGCTAAAGGGTGACCATTCATCCCTCTGCTTTGGAAGTAGAAATACACACTAACCAGATACATCAAAATCAATACCTTTTTTTGTCTATTCCGTACCTCATATGTTTTGTCTGGTTTTTACATGTCCACAAGTCTTAAAGTAAGTCTACTTAGCTCCCAAGATTGGCTTCAGGGGGTATTTCTGATCTGTAAATGGTTCTGGACCAAGCTCTTTGAAAGATGGTGTACACTGTAATAGGCAAATCCTGCCCAGTATTCTTGTCTTAATGTGGGGAGGAGATAAGACATAATTCCAGGGAAGAGATCAGAGATTCCTGGGGGAAACAGGAACATTGTATTGGTAGAAATGATACAGATTAAAACTTGTATTCGTAATAGAAACCATCATTTACAAAAAGCTTCAAAAAACAAGTGAAAAAGTAGGTAGGAGTTGGAGAGAAATTGGTAAGCTATAGAAATATAAGTGCACTGTTTATTTTTTCTGATCCTTAAACAAATGCCATTTAATCAAGATGGTTACTCAGGATATAGATAGAGAAGTGGTGGTTCTTATGCCCTGAAACATGAATCAAAATTGTGCCTTAAGGTCACAAAGAGTGAGCTTTATATAACAATCTTTGGTGGAAAGGATATGAAAGCTTGATGGGTTTGAATGTCAAAGTCTGGTATCCACAGACTGAATGATCAGATGTTGCAACTGTTTATTTTGGAAGGAATACACGTTCGAATATACAGAGCAAACCATTTTAAAGTTTAGATCTGTCCTTAATAAGCAATATTTTCTTGCTTCAGATTTTTATTATATCAGAGTGATCTTTAAGTGATGTTTTCTGTTATTAGAGTTTGACTTAAGCTCCTAAATAGCTCTATTATGTCCAGCAACCTCATTCTTACCAGGTTTTACAGGTCAGTGATGAATTAAGCAGCCAGCTTCCTGCTCATTAATCCTATTTAGTTAAAGAACTGTTAGATTGCATTATCTTATCTCTGTTAAAAGGAAGTTTCTACAGGACTGGCACCAGGTTACTGTTATGAATGACAACCCTCTGTCCAACTTTGACATACAGTACATGAGCAAAAGGTGGAAGAGCAGAAAAAGAGGCTGGCACACAAACACCATCTTGATCTTTGGTGTTTCCCCATGACAAGAAGGACCAGAGTTATTACAGCACCCAGATGGCTTTGAAATTACACCGCCCCCAGATCTTCCTGCCTGGCAAGGCAGGACTTTGGGTTGGTATGCCAGAGTCCAGGTGTCTTGTAAGAAACGAAAGCCCCTATTTGCTGTGACTGCAGGTGGGAGAGACAGATGAAGCCAATGATGTATTTGCATTATATGGTCCTTGGTTTACTCCAGAATAGCAGTGGCTGGGCAGAACTGAAACCTACTGTGTGGCAGGAAGCCTCTATCAAAATAGCTGATACTGAGATTGCTTGCTGTAATTGTGAGGCCCCAGAGGGACCTTTGCTATGTCAAGTTTTGAAATCAATGGGTCACATTAAATGTAAAGGAAGGTGAAACCTTGTGGAAAATACCAGTGAGTACATAAAGGGTAGGGCACTCAGTAGCTGTAAATCAGGTAGCAGAAATATATTTGATGGTTCTAGTCCACGTTGAGTTACAAGCACCAATGAGTTTATAGCTGCTTCTCTTTAGTTGTTTTGTTTTCTTTTTTTTTTTTTCCTTTACCTTTTTGTCTTTAACTGATCATCATCATTATGAATTTCACTTCTTTATTGTTTGACCTGGAGTGAAGTGGACAAAGTCTGTGACAGGCAGGGTTCACCCTGCCAACAGGCATATTTGGGAAGCAGGGCAGGGAGGGAGAGGAGGAAGGAGAAGGAGGTGTTTATAAATGGACTTATTTTTACTGATACTTACGTACCACATGAAATTTGCAGAGCTATGTCTATGAAAAGTACACATTTAATAGGACAGCTGTTGGCATGGGAGAACAAGATTAACTCTTCTGGGGACTGTTGAACTATGAGTGTATTTTCATCTGAACAGGTTGACATAACACACCCACGTGGCTCTTATGTTACCCCATCTAATGTGCTTTTCTTCTGGGACCTGCCAGTGCCCCAACATTACCACCATCTGGCCATCCCAGCGGTTGTACCTGGCTTCAAACAAAGGTTGGGCAGGTACCACTTCCAGGATGCTGGCAGGGACAGGCAAGGGCTGTAAAGATATTTCACTCTGCTAATACAGATAGTTCACTTTGTAAGTATTCACTCTGCTCAGGATTGGGAGCACCAGGGTTGGGTGAAGCCATTGAAAACTAAAGAATTAGAAGTTAAATCATCTATGCAGAAAACTTATGAAAACGTGAGTCCTCTCCTTGGGGCAATGAGACATTTTTCTCTGCTGGGTACCATTAATGAACCCAGATATTGGGGTTTGTGCCTCACCTTAGTAACAGAATAGTAACTCCTAGCTGGATATTTCAGTTGTAGTAGGCAGAAAAACTGCCAGATATTTAATGGTGACTTCTGCATTTGTATTATTCGGAGTGAGTAGGAACACCCCAGGCATTTCAGCCACCAAAAGAAGACGACCGTTCACTCGCAAGAGAAACAAAACTTGAAATTGTTAAGAAAGAAGGACTAAGTTAGGACATCAGCTCCAGTATAAATTGTTTCTAAGAGCTAAACTTCCCTCATTGCCCCTCTAAAAGTTCACTGACCTCTAAAGAGTGACCACGGGATCCAAGTACATGCCAGGCTCGGGACTCAGGTAGGTGTAATTGATAACAAAAGGTAATGAAGAGCTCTTTATCTGGGTTGGCAGCAAGCTGCCCATAATGTGACAACTCTTTTAATGTGAAGAAAAGCTACTGCTATCTCAATGCAAAATGATGCATTAAATTACACATGCCTTGTGACAAATTACTAATGTATTAGAAAGTGTCCAAAATTAGCTTAAAAAGCCTGGTTTCAATAGCACAGGAGATATGTGAAGCAAATCTCCTTCTGCACCTAATTTGCATTTAAGACCATAGAAAGTCCTAATTTTTTTATGTAGGCATAAAAATACATGGACAAGAAAAAGAGACAATGAATAAGAGTGGCTTAGGATACATGAATAGCTTCTGCTGCCATGTGACTGTAATTTGTCTCAACTCTGTCTGAGGGCTGCAAGTGTCTTCCTCATTAGTCATTAGAAGGGTTGTGAACTGCACTTACATGCATGGCATTTGCCCACAAATAAAATGGAAATATTACATATATTCTGGAAAAAGAAAGGGATAGTTTGAGAAAATAATTGTTTTCATGTTAAAAATTTCGCTTTCTTTGGCTTGGATGGCTGATAAAATGTATCTTTTTTTTTAACTAATTCCTTAGCTCAAAATACTCCCATTTAAAAAACGTATTTTGCAGAAGTAAGTAAACCAATGGGAAATCAGGTTTTTGAAATTTCACCTGCATCTTTTTTACATGGCTGGATTTAATCACGTATGCCTTTGTGGACCGTGTGTTTGTTGTGCTGTACTGTGTGATACAGCCTAACATGTGCACAATACAATTGCTCTGAGCTAAGCTGAGCTAAGTATATCCAAATATGCTACTGGCTTTCGTCATGTGCAATTAAAGCACTGACCTATTCAGTACTAAAATGAGTGCCTGGGTGTTTTTTGTATATTCTAAGCTGACCTGTGAAAAGCAAACGAGTCAGATCCACATTGCGTGGCTCTCTATAGCACCGACTTACAAAACAGCCTGTTCTGGAACTCAAGTACTTGCAAATGACACTTAAACCTCTAACTAAGCCTTAAACCAACTGACTTCACATCTACAGGCATGGTTATTTTTAATTCTCTGCTTCATTTTGCACACCAACAATAATCTCATGTCTGGGAAATGGGGATGATCTGGCTTAAAAACTCAGCGGCAGCCCTATTAAAAAGACCAGAGGAAATGGATAACTCAACCCTGGAAAATGTAACCCGCTGGAGCAATGCCAGAACTCCTTAAAAACAAATCAGCTCAGGATCGTAGTTTATTAGAGGCAAAATGGCGAAATCATTTCCGGGCTTTTTTTCTTTTTGACCCATTATCTCCATGCTGTTGTTAGCAGAGAGTGGTTTTGCTCATTCCCAGCTTTGTGTATTCAGCAGGTGTGGTGCTTTGAAGGGCATATGATAATCCTGTGCTTTTAATACTTGACCACATAAGCAATCAATCAGAGGCAACTACCATTAAGCAGAATAGCTGCTGGAAGTGCTGAGAATCCTCCTGGCAATTCTCTCTCAGTTCCGGGCACATTGCCCATGGGAGAGAAAACAGAGGAGGCAGCCAGAGACTAAAGCTGGTGGAGCAGTTGCAGCCACCATCAAAGCAGAAATGGCCTTGGCATTTTCCTCAGTCAGATCTGTTTCCTCTGTTCCTAGCAATCAACTGCCTCTTTGGTCAGCCCACTCTCCTGAGCCTCAGGGCTTCTTCCTCTGCCTGCCTGCTCACCTGCTCTGCTGCCTTGCTATTGGCTTCCTGTTTGACTTGCCATGAGGTCAATGGGGATGCAATTGGGGATGCCTGTATCCCAGTCTCTTTAACGGGCTATTGCAGCAGGACTGGAGGCTTATTTTCTCTCTGGTCACATCCAGGCTACTGAGAGACTGAAATTTAGGTGAGGAAGGCAGTGAGTAATGAAAAGCTGCACGCTTTAATTAATATTAAAGCAAATTCACTTTGCCTGCAGGGGGTCAGCTGCTTTTAAAATGTGACTGGCTTACTTACATAGATGATGTAATGTAAGACAGATGCTGGAAGGATACACAAAGCAAAAACATTTACTGGGCATGTGCTACTTAACATCAATCAAGGTGCAATTTTTCATAGCAATAAAGTGCCATAAATCATGTGGTGGATACTTAATATCCTGGAAAGATAGACATGTATTACGTGCTTCAAGTGGAAGCACAGTGTGATGTAATCAGCAACACAGGGATAATGCTCTATTCCTTCCTTGCTGTGAAACACCATGTTGGATGGCTGGTAGTGCTTTGCCTAGCACAGGAAGCTTTTTCATATGAAGTTGCCTCATCAGTAGACTGGTCAGAAACACATGGCTCTTACCAGAATGTTATCCTGGGTTTGTCAGGAAAAGACTGATGGGGAATCACTCCTCTTGAATAGAGAACTTCTGTGCACCACTTCAAGAAATAATCAAGCGTTGTTTGTGGGACCTTCTGTATAAAAGCACAGATTGTCTCCTCATATAATTCTGTATATCTAGAGCCAAAATCCTTCCTCTGTTATTCTAGTAGGAAAGATAGCAGCAGCATTTGGCATATGGAATATGAATATTTCTTTGAAGCTTTGCTTTAGGACATCAGGTCTCCTGGGCTAAGCATTATCTGGAATTCTGTGGCAAATGAAACAAAGGTAATACTGGCAAATGAGAAACTCTAGCAGCTTAACTTTGAAAAGCAACACTGGTCCACAGCAGAGGAAGAAGAAATGGATTAATAATATCAGTATACCATTCACCCTGATTCAATTTACCAGGTTGCCCCACAGGACTGTAATACTTGATAGCACTTTCAGATGCACAATAGTACAACCACAAAGAAATTCCTTGATGTCAGGGAAAGGACTGAGGAGAAGATGGTGTCCAAGTCTGAACTGAGAGGGAGCTGAGGCTCTTGCTCAGGATAAGATAAAGTTTGGGAATCAGTAGGAGGCAAGTTCAAGGCTCCCTTTCAAAAGGATGGAATTTCACAAAATGTTCTTCACATTTTGTCTCTGATGAGCTGTCTCAAAAGATTTCCACTGTGATGGGGAAGATTTAAACAGCAGAGTTGGAAAGGAAGGCTCCATTCCAGTTCATCTCCTTCTTACAATCCCAGTGGAGGGCTGAGGTTGCACTCTAGCATATCTCCTCCTTATTCCTTAGCAGTGGACACCTGAAACTTTGAATGCTCAAGGAGTCTCTCCAGGAACAAGTGAGAGCTAAAAGGGCCATGTAGTTCTGCGGCTAAGTGAATTTTTGTGCTTGGACTTCTAGTCTCTGCCCTTTAGCCTTGTGAGGGTTTCACAGTGAAAAAAGAACAGAAATGTGGCAGTTGCCCTTATTTTGGTGTTAATGTTATTCATGCCTTACTATTTTTATCCATGAACAAAGCCAGCTTATGGTTCAGAGCTCAGATGGGTTACTGCTGAGCTCAGCGGGACCGTGGAGCCAAAGCTGCTGCTCTGAAGAAGAGGTTGCTTCTGCCTCTTGAGAAGGGGGGCAGCAGCTGAGTCCCCAACTCAGCAGGAGCTGTGGGCAGGAGCTGGTCTGTCCCTTTCTCAATCAGTTGAAGGCTCCTGGCTCCTAAGCAGTGCTGATTTCTGAGGTCTTCAAAAGCAGTGAGACTCATGCCTAAGGGGCAGAGCTCAGTGAAGATTTCTGTGCTCCAGAAACTGCTCCTCAGGGAAGCAACAACTTTTCTCCCTGCAGAGCAAGAGTTTGCAACCCTCTCTGAGCAAACCCACCCCCCCCCCACACACACACCCTCCTCCCCGGACATGTCCCCTTTTCTAATTTGGAATAAATCTTGACTTATTCCAC
>JAOEHX010013599.1:0-18854 GCA_025448015.1 Bolborhynchus lineola
AAATTGTCTGTTTTGAATTGTGGAAGCCATATTGTGTATGGAAACAAAAATGTTTGGAGTAGATACCTCACTGATTTCTATCAAGGGCATTCAAGCTTGGAACAAAGTAGCAGAGAACTGTGTCTGTCTAACCTGCGGTGTGCTAATTACCCACATTACTTGTTAAATCTGCCAGATTTATCTAGATCTAAGTCAGCTCTGTCATAACCACTTGCTTCTGGGGGCTGAGATGCCTGGTGCCTCTTGCGCTGAGGAAGCACCTGAGTGCAGGAGCCAGCAGTAGATGACTGGAGCTTGAGAAGTGTCTCATTGCTTTGTGGACAGACCTTTCAGACAATTAATTCCCATAAATTTGAATTAAAAATGTATCACACATTTAAGATGGAATTCTACCCTTCAGTGTAGATACATGGAGGCTGTTGTCACGAGTAGTTGCTGCTGGAGAAGGGTGTCTAGGTTGCTCTTCAGTTATCTGGTAATGAATCTGAGTTACTGCTGTTTAAATCTGCAATTGACAGGAAGACTGATAGAGTAATTATTCCACCTTCGTCCATATTTAATGTCTAGAGTAGGTTAAATCATTTGTTATGCTGGGATCATTCAGTGGTGTGTGGTGTAGTATAACAGGAGGGAGATCAGGGAGGGAAGGCTGTAAGTGGAGAGGGGAGCCTGTATCTGAAGAGCGAGGAGCTGCAGAGGTAGGAGCAGACAAGTTGGTTAATGGAAACTTCTAATTCTGTTGCAAAACACCACTTGAAACTATTGAATCAATCAGCCTGTCTGTCACAGACACAAACAGTTGTTAGAGGTAGTGCGAGAGCAGCAGAAGTGCCCTTAGTGGGGGAAATACCTACAAATGTGCCAAAGCCACTGCACGAATGTACCTAAAGTGTGCAGTAATGGTCAAACAGGAAACATTCATTTTATTCATTCTGAATTATCTAAGATAAGTCTAAGTACATTTGTGAAGGGCTTTGTATGTTTTAATTAGAATGTCTGAAGAAATGCTGATGTGAAAACCATTATGACTGATAGCACAAATATTCTTTAGTCATTTTGGCTCCTACCCATCTTCTTGTCAGCACTAGAGTGTGATGTTTCCTTTCACTTTGCTAACCTGCAGATTAAAGGTAATCTCAAGATTTGAAGTGTTTTGTATCTTCATGTTAATGGATGAATAATTTTCAGTTTTGTGATTTCTGCTTATGTCTAAATCCTTGACATGTGTGGATATTTAGTCCAAAATTGGACAGTTATTCTGATGAAATCCTGTTAATGGAATTTCTTCATGGCTGAAGATGGAAAGCTGTAAAATCTAAATTAATTCTGCTCTTGTTGTCAACTGTGTAAATTCACATTTGAATCAGTGGAATTGCAGGATGAAACCTGAGGGATGGGAGTATACCTACATGTGGGCAGGTACAAGAAGGCAGCAAGTGTGCTGTAACAAAAGCTTGGGTGTGAGTGAAAACTGAATTGTGTGTTCAGAAAACTTTAAAGCAAAATGTTGAAATGGAACTTCTCTGTGGAACTTTAAGGGAAACCCATCAGTGGGCAGCTGGGACAGCCCTTTGCTCTGTGATAACAGCTGATACCAGCTCTAGATCACTGCCCTCCTCTGATAGATTACTCATGTGCTGGGGGATAAAAGGCTATATGCTTTGCTCTTTGTCTCTGCCAGGGACAGCCCCAAAGGAAGATGTTTTCCATTGTTCCAAATGGTAGTTATCAAGAAATAATTTGGCATTTTTATCATTATTTTTCTGAACAATTCTTCATATCAAAAGCTCATTGCAAGCCAGCAGGCACCACTGTGATTGAAGGCCCAATATGCTAAGAATTAATCCTGCCGTCACCTGTTTCAGGGGTGGACTGAAGTGCTCATATTGGCTGCATCTGAAAGAGAAGGCTGAGGGATAATACTTGTCAGATGCTCCCTGTTTCCTTGGCTACAAGATAATTTAAATGCCATCTATTTTATTGGCATTAATGAAAATTCTCTGCGATACACACCTTTGCATGATCTGCAGTGATACCATTTGAATCATAGCCTGTGTTAAAACATTATCTGTTAGGGATGTAGTATTTTGGGTACCAGTTTGATCACCTCTCCAAAGGGATGAAAATGGTTTAGGAAGACAGAAATATTAATAATGTGAATGTCTGTCTGTTAAATATCTTCAAATGGCATGTTTGTTGTTTGTCACTTCCCTTCCATGACACTAATATGGCATAAAGATTTCTTTTTCCCCCTGAAGAATTAAGTGTGTGTTTCTTACCAAACACCTGTAATTAGGTCAGAGATTTAGAAAAGGCTTTCTGTTTGCATAGAAAAGCATTAATTTTGCATTCTTCTATCAAATGAAACCCTGAGAAGGAACAAATAATTTATTCATGCAAAAGCAACCCGCATGAATCATTTATTTACCTCTTCTGGTAATTTCACAAGCTCACTTTTTATGCATCATGCTGCAAATTAATCAACATTTTCTAGGAGTTGATTTTGTCCAGAAAAAAGCAATAATGACATAAATAGCTTCCCTCTTACAGCAAATCAGGTGAACTTGGGCAAAAAATACATAGAGGGGTTTTGGTTGGGGTTTTTTTAAGTAACTATCTGACATAGCAGCTCTGAGAGACAGTTTTCACTGTCTTTAACCTTCAGAAAATATTAGTAACAAAGAAGAATTTTGTGTTGAACCTTATCAAGTTAATCCATGAATTCAGAGCAATTCGCTTGAGTTTGTTAGAGTTTCATCAGTGTAAATAAACCCAAACCTGATGTAAGGGCTTTAATCTGCAAATGCACGTAGAAGTAAATGAGAAATGTATTGACTTTCTTGAACTGTGCTCCATTGCCAGCATCAGAATTTAATGGAACAAATTCTGCTCTTGCTGAGCCCTGTGACAAATGACCCATTGAGTTCTACAAGTGCAGTGTTTGGCACCATTTAAAATGTGCTCTGAAAGAGGCTGTGGCAGAGCAGGGAACAAGTGCTGCTTGGCACCAGGCTGTGTGATAACCTATGGACTCCCTGGGTAGATTCTGATATTTTGATAAGTACCAACTGTTGACCAGCGTTTGACAGCATTTCACATGGTATCTGATGGCTCGTTGATCTGTGAAATGTTTAAAAATGCAGCATTAAGCAAAGTGATGTACAGCTGACGCACTGTATTAAGGAAACGTATGGTCACTGATTCCAACATATGCTTAAAGAGAGAAGTGTTCTTTGGAAAGATCTTTGGTATAGTGGCACTTCTTTAAAATGAGCTAAAACTAACTTTGTCACCATTGTAATTTCCAAAATCATTTACAATGTCAGAAAAGCAAGTAATGGTTTGGGATTGGTGCTTTAAAGGATTACTAATGACTGTTGTACTGGCCTTCTGCTCATTGACTTGCTTTTCTTGGGTGGCAAGATGGGCAGTTTGCTAAGGTTGGTATGCCAATCAGAAACATTACTTTTCCTAATTCAGTAGGTGGGTTTGCATGTCAGTAATTAGTTTGCTTTTGTAATTATGTGTTAACTAAAGTTTCATCACAATGTTGCCCTTATGTGTGAGCAAGGAATCTGCTGCAGATTCCAGGCCTGGCCTCTTCTCTGAAACAATCCCTACCCAAAAGTCTTCATTTGAAATACATGCCACCATGAGAAATTAACCATGCATAGGGTACTGTGAAATTCAGGAGGTATGTTCTTATATCTGCTAGTTGTTTTGTAAAGTATTTGATAGGAATTAGTGTAAGGAAATGGTTACTGAACTAGCCTTAAAACAACAAATTTGGGTTCAAAGCTTTGCCAGACTTTCTGCATGAGTAGGGCAGTTATGTGGCCTGAGGATCAGATCGCCATTTGTGGAAGCAAGGTGGGTACTTCTCAGTGTACTTTCCTCTCCTTAAAGCATGAAAAGCTGCTCTTCTAGTGAGGAAGACTTCATCTTGGTGAGAGCCCCCATGTCTGCCAGTAAGAAATTCAAAACTGGACTGGCCAAGTACAGAGCAGCCTTCTGCCACTGGCCCTGCTTTGAGCGGGAGGGTTGGACTGTCATCTCCAGAGGTCATCCTCCTGCCCCATGTCTGTGATTCGTCAGTGGTGCTGTCAAAATAATAAAGTGGAATAGCCCAGTGAAATGACAGAAAGACAGGAGGCTGTGCTGTAATTGAGCAATATGCAAGGCTATCATTTTATCGTGTGCTAAAAGCTTCACGATTGCAGGAAGATAATCCTAACAAAGCTGAAAAGTAATTACTGTGCTGCCATTTTTGCCACTACAGTCAAGGGCCTGTCAGGATCTCTATTACAGCAAACGTGGTTATAAAGGCTAATCTAACCTTACATGACGGATACTTGCTTGGAATTAAAATGTGGTAGAACAGTTCAAAGCTGTTTTGTTTTGTATTCTTTTTAATGGTTTTGTTTTACCCTAGTGAATGGATAAGCTCTTGAGCCTTTCGTTGATATTTTTGCATGAAAGCAGCTTGCCACTTAAGCAAAATGCAACCCAGAATGATAGAAATTACAGAAGTTAGTGTTTGATGGATGTTTCATAGCTCTGTTAGAAATAAGTTCTCTTCAAATGGCATGTATTTGTGCCACAGGAGTCACTGCCATAATTGCAATTACCATACTCTGTTGTCAGTGGTCTGGCAGACAAGCCACATGCTAAAAATGCATGTTGAGGAAATGCTGTCTTGCTGACAGAGAGGGACATTCCTGGTGCTGTGTAACTACAGTATGGTGCACAGTTTCCTTCTCCAGTCTGTCAGTTTAAGTGTCTCTGTATTTGTGAAGTGTTAAAAAAAGCCCCAATCATGCAAAATTTCTCTTGAAGAAGATAAATTTTGATCAAAAATATGTTCTACACACAGTATGCCACCTGATTTTGGGTGTTTAGGAAGGGTTCAGTGCGTCTGACCCTACTCATCATTGAGATGAGAGATGTTTCATTGTTGGGAACCTGCAGTGGACAGAGGGGTGGATGGTGCATGTGCTGCCTGCTTGCAGAAGGGCAAGTGTTGGGGACCAGCAGCAATCTGCACTCAAACCGCGAAAGCCCAACCTGCCCTTCACTACTCTTATGTGTTTTAAAGAATGTCATGTCCATTGGCCAGACATGCTCTTTCAGCTCCTTTGTGAAGTATTATCTTTTATGAGCAATTCATATTTCAGCCCCTGTTGAATCTGATTCTTTTCCAGATGTGCACAAAATTCAAACATCTCTTGGTAGATTGACACTTGCAAGTCCTAAGGTTTAAAGATTTTGCACTCACACAAAGATCATGGTGTTTATTGAAGATAATACTGTACAATCCATGTTCTTCTTTAAATGCAAACTTATCTTCCTCATCACTGACAGTTGGCATGAGAGGTTTGTACTGTGAACTGGGGTTTGGATCTGGAGTGTGGTGAAGGTGTGTGGCTCTGGCAGTAGTGCTTCTACCGAGTTGCACTCCAGTGTTTGAGGGTTCAGGACAAAGTATTTTTGCTCAGTGCTTTGGCACACAGAGCAGTAGAGAAGAACTATCTCATATATTCTACAGTTTATCAAGCTTCTCTCATCTCTTTTTAGAGGTAGGACTGAGAACAGCTTCAATAACAACATTTTCAACACTTCCCACTGCTGTCGGGTTCGAGGTGCTAAGCAAAGAGCCTTGTAGTGTGGGAGCATCTCTTGGCCAGCTGGGAGGCACAAAAGGAGCAGGAGGGAAATGGAAGGCAAGCTGGTTGTATCACATATCCATCAGCCTGGAGCAGGGGTATCCTGGGGCATTTTGGGGAGGCAGCAGAGCTGTTTCTTCTGGAGTGGTGGAACAGCCCCCTGGCAGGGGGCAGGGGACAGGACCACAGAGTGGCAGACGGAAGGTTAGAGAAATGGATTCTTACCTTGGCTTGATAGCTTACATGGGACCTGTGGAGAATTACTTCAGTGCTTTCTTCTGTGGTTCCACAAGTAGAAAAATTGCAGATTTATCTTTTTTTGTGAGATACGGGGAAATTTTCAGTGTTTCCAGGCGTTTTTGCTTTCTGAACTGAGCCGAGTGGGTTGGTATGCAGCTCCCTCCTGACATGACAGCTTCGAAGTTGTAGATGTAGATGTTTTCCCAAAAAAAGCACTGGAGTCTTTTTAGAACAGCTTCTCTGTACTTGTGTTGGAGCAGTATGGCTGTGATCAGCGGGTTCAGTAGAGATAAGGACATGGTGTGCTCAGGGCTGCCAGGCCCACTTAGGTCAGTTTCTTCCCTAAAGGGCTTTGCTCTGCCAGGCAGGGGACAATGGGAGAAAAAGTGAAGTTTCTTTAACATTCTCCACTAGGTTAATGGCAAAATGTTTTCCTTGCGCATGTGTCCTGACTGTTAGACCCTTGTACATGGGTAATGCAAACAGTCTAATATTCTTTATGATGGTTAATTTGATTGGTAACAAAAGCACTTTAAAGTTTATTGCGTCTTCGCAAGGCCTAGTTTCAAGGGTAATTAAACATCTCATTATATCTGGTAATGTTAATTGCATTTTTAATTTTATTTGTATACTGACATTTGCTCTAGCTAAAAATAGTCTTTATAAATGGGACTTGAAAGTAGGAACTAGAGATAGATACATCCAAGCTTGTGAATTATAGGTAAGAGTGTGGAGGGACCTGTCTCCTAAGCGAAGCTGCCTGCAGTAATATGCCTTTCTGTGAAGTTCAAAGTGTTGGTTGTTGCAAAAAAGAAAGAAAGGGCATTTTAAAATGCAGTTAAACTGATGCAAGCCACATTATGGTTATTTAGGTTTAAATATGGCTAACATGTTGCTTGCATAGAGGGGCTCAAAACCAGTAAACATACCATATTGAAATCCATCAATATGCCTTAAGCTGACATCTGCAGGCTCCTCCTCCTCTAGAAAGGTGTTTGTATGGTTCAAGCTTTAAAGTGTTAAGTTTCACAAATACAACTAAACTCTCGCAGATCTTACAGGTGAGACTGATCACTGTTCCCATCTGTGTTTTCTTGTAGAAGAAAAACTGAATTAACCAATGCTTGGTAGACTTGAATTCAAAAGGAAATATTTTTGAGCTGTATTTAAAAGCCACAAGGACAACATGAAACAGAGGAAGATGCAAGCTTCAAAATAATTTACTTGCTTTCTGAATAATAAAAAAGTCAGTGTGAAGTACCTGATAATGAATGTCAGTCCTCAGCTTGTTGACTATGCTAATTTATTCAGTGTATTACACTTGGCAATTAATGTTGTTCTAACAATATGTGAATTAAATATTCTTGCATTTTATTAGTCATTCCTCGTAGTCAGTTCTCCTTGAAGGTAAACATCACAGTGCAGTTTGCACAAGTACACAGGTAATCCACGTGAGGTTCCTATATGAATAGTAGTGGTTTGCTCCCTGGGAAGGCTTTTTGGAGCAGCTTTGGAAAGGTGAATGCTGATAATTCACAGGGGAAATTGCCTGATCATTTGCAAACATTTAAATTACGCATCTGTGCAGACACTTGTGCTTAGCCTTTTTGTGAATGCTAATGCAATTGCTGGATACCTTTGATTCGTCACCAACGAGTCTTGGTGAATCTGTTCTTACTTTGGAGAAGTTATCCCATCTTTTAACGTACCCAGACATGGGATATTTTCAGATGGCACAGATATTTCTTCTAACACATGTTTCTTGGATCACTGTTAAGCCCTGCTGATATCTAGGGGGAAATTAAAGCGTTGAGAGGTGGTAAATTTTTTTTCTCCCAAGTCACCAGCAGTGAATTGGAAAGTGAGAGCTGAAGTGGATTTCTTAACAAGGCAGCCTGTTGAAGTAACAGTAAGGTGATTTTAATGATAGCTTTTGTGCCTTGACTTGCAAAATGATTCATCAATTGCCAGAAATATTCCTGAAGATGTTCCTGTTAGAATAAGAATGTGGCTTGAAGCTGTATCAACCTCTCAACCTCTCTCAAAAGGAAATAGTACAATATCTGACTCCTATTGTCATCGGTGACCTTTGATTGTCGCAGCAGCAGTGAGAGAGGTGTGCGTGGTTTTGCCTTGGAATAGTTCAACCTTTCGCATGAATCAGGCACTCAGTTTAATAGCTTTATCTAGCAACATCTTGAAAGTATAATGAAAAATGACTTTTCTCTTGTTGCTGTTTGATAGTTTTGAAGCTTGTACTTCGAAGTGGTGTTGAATGTAATAGACTTTTCACAGAATAAACTTTGAGACGGGCTATTCTTTCTCTGGGAGATGAAATTGTACTGCTTTGTGCCAGTGCTGGGAGGTCTTAGGATTCAGCATCTTCCTCCTCTTAAGTGATGGAGCAAAAAAGTGCTTTTATGAGAGCATGTGAGTTATCTTCATTACATAAGACATAGGTGCCATTAGCAAAATGTTACTCCTGATCTGCTTTTTCTGTTTTGTTTAAGGATTTCTGTTTCTTTTTAAGGATTAATGCAAATCACACATAATTACAGATTTTGTAGGTGGACACTGGTCTTTTTGATGCATTTAGCAGTGTCAGATTTACTCTTTGACATAATCCCTATGCTGCTGTCTATGACACTATGTGAAACAGACTTTGGGAACAGGTTCAAAATGAGTCTCAAATTTCTGCTCAACCAGTTTCCAAAACACAGTGCATTTCAATTGTAACTGTGAGTGTGGCTCACAATGGTAAGACTCACTAATCTTCTTAAATAACCGAATACTTAATATGATTGTGTTAAAGAAAACCAGGAAAGGAATCATTAATTTAAGAAGCTAAAATATATAAAATGAGCTTTCTCAATAGAAGTCAATTAAAACATCACTAGGAGGAAGGAAAATGCCAAGCTGCAAGATTGATTATCTCAGCAAACCTAGTGTTAGAAACATGAACAATTGATCTGCTATCAAACATGTCCAAAATGACAGTTGGAGTGATTGAAGCACAGATGAGTTAAATGAGTTTGAGCTTCCTAATTACCTGTGACTTCTTAACACAGAATCTAAATAACAAAGCTCTTCAAGGCAGTGCCAGTGTCAGTGGTAGAACCAGGAGGCTCTCACAGGCTTGGTGGGGTTGTGGCAGCTTTCTGGAGAGCCTGCACTAAAAGTGGAGTATCTTAGATGCTCAGTAGTTTACAGTCTTGTGTACAGGGTAAGCTACACCCTTGAGTATCTCCTGGATATGTCCATCTGTAACATTCATATTTATGCTGTAACTTTGAAGCTGATGTGAACTCAAACAATTAAAAAAACCTTTCTTTCTGATTCTGAAAACTGCATTAATATCAAATATCAATTAAAAATATTTCTATGTATGAAAAAGAACATCATGAAGACATTTAAAGAACAAAAAACATACCAAAAAGAGGATAGTAGACTTGACATCTACGAAATAGTTCAGTTAAGGCATGAAATCTGTCACTTTGTGCCAAGGCAAGCAGCATCATTCACTGCAGTAATTCAACCCCAAACCCAAAAAACTAAGTGCATATCTTGGGCCCTGTGATTCCTGGTAGCAGTACAGCTTTTACTCATGTGAAACTTGCTGTCAGGTAACAAGATCAGTTTGTTCCATAAACCAGCTGATGAGGGAGAAAGCACATGGTCCACATTCCTTAAGAAATACTCCCTCTTGCTTTTGTGGAAATTTAGAATATATGTAAGTAAATAAGTATGTATCTGTGTGTGAGTGCATAGCGTTTAAGGCTTTGATCTCGCAGCTGATTTATGGGGAAGCAGTGGAACGATGTCTAATTGAAGGACTGATTGTTTTAGTTCTGCAGTAGTGACTCCTTCAGCTAGCACTGCATTAATTCTGTCTCCTTCCAGTGTGTAAGAACTGTAGCAGTCACAGTGAGCTGCTTTCTTGCTATTAGTGCAGCATGTTCTGCTTTTATTTCAAGGTTGCAAACGCATACTGAAGTATGTTACTTGCTACGGCCTTAAGTTGCATCCAAATGCATGAACTGTGCCTTACACCTCATGGTTTAGACTTTGGTCATCAGTCTGTTGAACTTGATATTTAAAACTAGTGTACAACTGCTTTGTATTGTTCACTAGAGAAAAAGTAGTTTTGTTCGGGGGGGGGGGGGGAGGTGAGGAAATAGGGAAATTGTGCTGCTTTGGTACCCAGTTTGTGGAGCTACTATTTGTAGCATGTTAATGTGAGGACAAAATGTAGGAAGGAAAATCTAAGTGCTCTGTAAAACAAGTTGAAACTAATTTCTTATTCTGAATTAGAATAATAATACTATATAAATACAACTAAATGAAACATTTTATGGGGCATTAAAAATTTATAGCACATCGACTGCCTTAAGAATTCACTTCCTTTCTTTCTACTCCTCTGCGCTTTAGTCCGCTTGTCATCAACTGTGACTGGTTTATTACGGCCTTCTTATTTCTAAGCAGACATTACAAATGCCCTTAAGTTTAAGTGAATGCATTTGTGGCAGTTGCTGTGTGATGACTGTTTTACTCTGTAAATAGACTATAAATTATGCATGGAGAATTTACGAATTAATCTATAGTATGTATCATACTCATAAATATTGTACAGCACCTTGCAGCCTCTTTGTAACTTACTGGTGGGGATCTTTAAGTGCAAAGTTCTTCATGCTGTTCTCCTGTATCAGAAATAAGCAGTTGTGATTTTCTGCAGTACTATTTTTGTTCATCTTTCAGTACTGCACTTTGCAATGTGTGCAGCAAAATTGTTGAATGTATAGCAGAGCAAGGGACGTGCCTTGCTTCACCTTTCTGTTTTGGAAAGGAGATAAATCACGAGTTTCGTACCTGTGGAGCTATTTTTGCTTTCACCTGGGTCCTCTGAATAATACACATTTTCCCCAGGCAGCTGATTATGGGATGAGATTAATATGGTAGCAGATTGTAACCACAACTGAGGATCTTAGTAACTAGATATTATAACACAGTACATGTCTGTTAAGTATAGCACTAAAACCTTCTGTTCACTGAAAATAAGGCTTAGGTGCAGTGGTATGTGTGAAAGAGTATTGCAGGTGGGCTGGTGATACTTCAGGAAACCCCATAAGCCAATGTTTAGCTCCTCTGTGACTATTTTCTCTTCATTTAATTGGGCTAAGATAGGTGTAGACTGTAACCTTTTAAGAGGCAATTTAGGAGAAATTAGTGATCTCCAGAATACATTTGCATGCAACATTCAATGCAATATCTGCTGTGATAATGCCCTGTGTAAGTTATAGGTCTGCTCTGGTTTATAGTCATTGCTGAGATGCAGTGTAGCTGGGCTGGAAACTGTTATTCAAATGCCCTTGAAGAAACCAGCAAGAACATACTTTCTCTGTGGCGTTTCACGTTGCAGAGGTTTGGTGCCTGGTGCCTCGCACTCAGAACTCCCGCAGCCACAAGCTGAGGCTCAGGTTGCTGGGGAAATACACATTCAAACACAGGAGACACTCAAGCTGAAAAATGGCAAGAGCCTTGCAAAAATGTGTGGAAGAGTCAAGAATAGAACTATCATTTCTTGACACCTAGCCCTGTGCTTTGGCTAAGGGGTGAAGCGCCCACCCAGAATATTGCCGTGTTCTGGATCACAGACCTCTACAGCACTGCATTCTGTACTTCTGTATCACTGCAGCCACTGGTGATAGCAATACAGTAGCCATCACAAATACTATACGGAGTACTATGAAATTGTCCGTAAATAAACCCAGTTCTTCTAATGAGACTGGTAGTTCTTCTTTCTGCCCAAAGTTTTACTCTGTGAAAGCAGCAGTGAAAAATACATGGTTTAATATAGAATTGTGCTTAACAGGGATGCTTTCTGGTGATTTTATTTTCTGGTGAATTAGAAAAATAGTTGGTCAACCTCGATTCACTTTCTTTGCTGCAGATACATTAACTCTTTTGGTAACTTTCGTGTCTTCCTGCTTGTGTCTGAGGGTAAAATACAAGTGTGCAAAGGAAATTATTTATGCTGTAGGAAAGTATTGCATATTGAGGAATGTCATTAAAAATAACTAAATGGCATTGTGGAAACAGCAGATATTTGAAATAAAGCTGGAAGGAGCACAAGATGCTCCCTGACTTCTGGTGGATGAGCACATTTTGTAAAGACTGCTTCTGCTGATCTGCCAAGATGGAAACTAGGACCAAAGGTATTATGCTCTGCAGGAACATTTTACTTTGCTGGTATTTTCTTTTATTCATCTCAGTACAGGTACAAGAAATGAGTGATTTGGTGATATTCCCATGATGGATGGTTAGAGCTCATCAGATTGCTCAAAATTCTCATAGTGCATTTCTTCTTGGCGAGCTATTCTTTCCTCTCTTCTGTTGGCTATGTAGCCTCCAGCTCCGGCAGGCTTTCCTCATTCTTTATACCCCAGAGCTTGTCATCAGTCTGACAGTTCTAAGTTGGAAGATACTTCATTTATCCCGTGTAGCACGAAGGCCATGTGCTCTGCAGGGACATTGCTGAGCCAGTTAGTGCGTGAAGTGGGAGCAGGGGTTGTACAGGGCCCTTCAGGGAGCTGTGCTTGCACTAGACAGGATGGCACCCCAACATACAGTGCACCCTATGGGCAGGATAGACACACCCTGTTTTTGGAAGCTGTATGTATGAGAACTGTAACTTGGATGTCCCTCTGCTCTTCCCATCATCGCAGTAATGCGCAAAATCCCTCCAGGGATGCGTAGTGGAGGCAGTGTGTTGACGCGTACTGGGTTACATATTCATGAGTATCACTGTGAAGGTTCATCATACCCTTGACTTGCTCAGAAAGTTAGTTGTTGGAAATGGAGGAAGGCAAGTATTAGTAATACCATTGATCTGTTCTTTTTTTAATGTATTTTTGTATGATATATATTGCAACAATACAGATTGAAGCAATAATTAAATTACAGGTGGATTTAGACTTGTCATATTGCTAGGAAAAGGGAATATATTAATTTCTGAAAAATTAACTTTTAGGTCCAGAATTCCTCAGAAAATGAGGTCTTGGAAGGTAATTGTAGCAAGGTAAGTGTCAGCACAGGGCAAAAATAATCCAAAAAGGAAGCATATATCTTGCCAGCATGGTCTCTGTGCTACTTTCCTACCTGTACATTTAGACCCCACTAACTAACCTGTGGTGGGTTTAGTTTGGAGTATTATATGCAGTGCTAATACCTCAGCTTCTCAGAAGGATATGGGTTGGTGTTAGCAAAATCTGTGTATTCAAGTCCATATACCTCCAGTGTAGAATTTCTTGAACATACAGAATGGTGGAGTTTTCTTCTGGTAGATTGGATAATCTTTTGAATTTGGAGCTTCTCTAAATCAAGCTCCTCATTCTGCAGTAATGCCTTGAACAGAGTGATTGCTCTTCGTACTTTTTTCGATTCCAACTGTAGAATTGATCTTTAAGTAGTGCTTTTGTCGGTGTGGTGAATTAACCATTAGTACTTAATGGAGGAAAATGCTTCTTGAAATACAGGGATTGGGATTTTATTTTATTTTTAAGGCCATTAAGCAAGAAAAAGAAGTAGAAAAGGCAATTTTTTTGTGCCCTAGGGATGGATCTTCAGTTCTGTTCAAGAAGATGGCTTTTGGTAGGAGCCAGGCCTATTGCCAGGAGACCCCGTTATATGGCTGTGCGAAGGAAAGGTGCTGTGCCTTTGATTCACACTAGGACTCAAACTTCCATATAAATGCAACTGAGGCAAATTTGTCTATTTTGCTTTCAGCTTACTAAACAAATCCTTTGATTGTTTGCAGAAAGCAGTAATTTTATTTCCCACTTGTCTACTAAGAAATAATAAACACCTCTTGGGTAGATTTATCTCAGAATACAGTTCTCCAGGTGCCAAGCTTTTTTCATATAATTGGGATCTTCTGCTATCTTTCCTTAGTCTTGAGAATCCTTCTGTTTGTGTATCCTAAAAAAAATGCAAAGGACAGATGTAATCATTGGAGAAAAGTGGTGAAGAAAAGGCAAATCAGTGCTGGTTTTAGCCAGGCTTGGGAGGAAGGGCTGGGTGCATCTAAGGTGGATTTTCCCTGTAAATCATTAGATCTGTTGGTACGCCAAATGAATGTACCCGTGGCAGATCCAAAGGAGTGCCATGAGAAGACAACACAGAGCAGCTGGTCTTCATACTACAGGACAAATGGAAGCAGAGAATGATGGGGAAGAGTGAGGGTCCATTTTCAGCTTTGTGCCTACAAGATTTGTGGGGGAAGGATGTCTGGATAAACACATAACCTCAAGCTAAAACACAGTTTTCCATTAATTGCTTCAAGCTTTAAAATACATTTCCAACATGCAAGATACACAGCTTTTTACATTAAACATCTCAGCTTTTTAAAAATTTTAAATAAATACTCTAAAAAGGGAATGTCTCCTTGGAGAGAATAAAATTCAGCAGTTCATTTTCAAATAATGGGTTAGTTTCTAGCTGTAAAATTCTTACTGATTCTAATTGAACTATAGCTGTTTTCCAGAGTACAAGTCAAAACAGTGCCATCAAATCCACATATTGATATTAGATAGAGGTTAAAGCAGTACAGTAGAAGACAGAGATTAGATAGAGAGCATGAACTTGGATTTCTGTCTTGAGGCTAAGAGTTTTCAGAAATTCTTCCACTGTTAGAAGGAGCCATGGGATTAAAAAGGTCCATACATACTGCATGAGAATTAATCCACTGGGATTAGTGCTTGTGACTTTGGACACTGGCCTATACGGTATGCTTAAAAATTGGTCTGTTACCTGTCTGTGAGGAAAAGAACTGCTCAACCCTGAAAGAATGTTTGATGAATCTCAAAGCATGGTGAATAGAAAAAGTTAAAACTGAATAAAAAGCATTCCTAGCCTGGTATTGATGAACTACTGTATCTTCTACTACTGTGGTTTTCCCCTAAAACTAACAGTGATAGGTCAAAGCCCTGAGCCCTGCGCTATACAGAACAGCATTTCTACAACAAGGTGTGTTGGGCTGTGCTCAGAGACAGCTGCAGTATGTAACCAGAGCCACGTCGCTGGTGCTGAACACTTCTGCATGGTAAAGATTTCAGCTCTGCCTTCTCTTTCACTGTCATCTTCAGAAGGCAGTTGTAGAGGAGAAGCCTTTCCCCAAGCTGCAGTGCAGGAAGAGATAAATAGCTTGCTCTGGTTACACACTTGCTGTCGGCCTCCCTGCTGCCCTGCAGCTGGAGAGAGCTTGAAGGTTGGTATTAAGGAAGAGGCGCATGTTGAATGAATGTGACTTGGGAAATGAGCAAATAGGATGTTCTCAGGGTCTTTCCTGACCCCAGACTGAAGCAAAAGAAGCAATAAACCACAATTAAATCATGTATTGATTTGTGTATCAGAGAGGAGTTTTCTCCTGAGCTACAGGCATGATTTCAGACTCATTTGTCTTGTTATTCAGCAGAGACCAAGAGACAGATGTTTTTGTAAAACCGAGACATTCTGGTTTCAATGCAGTCACACTTAAAAAATGTTATTTCATGAAATGACACTTTGACTTTTAATAGTAATAATGTAATTAATAAAATGGGAGTGTTTCTCATTTTCAGGGTGTATGAGGGAGAGGTTATTCATATCCCTGGCTTTTGTTAAAACGGAGTGAATGTTAAAATGTTAAAGTCTGGAAACAAATTCCAGACAGCCTGGAAGGCTGAAGGTCTCTCTGTATTTATAGAGCAAATGCCTCAGGACAGAGGGGTTCAAGGTCCCCACCACATCCCATCAGTGTCCCCAGGGACAGTGGGGAAATCAAAAGACTTCTGCTGGCCTTAGTGCGTTTTGTGTCAGCTACAGTGTGGGAGATATTACAGCAAGAATATCATTAGTCGATGGCTCGTGGCTGAGCTCCTGTGTGTGGTATGCTGGTGGTGGCTGCAGAACTGGAAAAGCAGCCCTGCAGTGGCATGGCATTTGACCTTTCTATTAATGGTAGTTAATGGCCAGTCTTACAGCCTTTGTCCTGGGGTAATCTAATGTCATGTTGAGCCCACAGGTTCCTGACTTTTGCAGAGCCACAACTGCACTGAGGCAGGATGTGGTGTTGGAAATACATCTACATAATCTGTGCTTTCCCGGGGTAGATGGGGTTTTACGAGAACTGAACTACTTTTTCTTCTGATAAAGCTTTTAAGGAAAGTTATCTTATTCTGGAGAGATCTATACTGTATTACCAAGAAAAAAGGCAGTGCGAGCTTCCATCATGTCTTCCCAGTTACACAGAAATTTACACTGCATGGTCTCCACTTGCTGCAAGATTATTGTAAAGCTGGTGATGGTCTGGTGGTTGTCTCTGAGCCACGGCCACCTTTTCTGAAGGCAGCGATGCATCATTCATGCAATTCAGGTTACTCCAACAGAAGACGGGAGAATTATACCATTCAGGATCACAGCTCTAATAACAATTTGGGGAAATTTAGGGTGCTTGAATGAGAGGATGGGGCTGGAGGTAAATTTTTGTTCATGCTTTGAAGTTATTTTGTCCCAGGGTTGCCATGCATCCTGGGGGGATACAGGGTGAGGTGTTCCATTGCTGCAGATGAAATACTTCAAAGCTGATGTACTATTTGGCAACATGAATGCTTTCCTCTTGGTGTGTTTCTTATCCATAACACATTTCATTTAATAAAGCCTACACGTCACCTTCTCTTTTTGAACTTGATAGCTGAGACAAATGCAGCCCGATCCGTCTTTGGCATTGGAAGATGAATTCCCAGATCATCAAGTTTTGAAGAATAAGCCCATCATTCTCTTGGCCTGGATCCCACCAGTAACACAGCCAGGTGGTGGATTGCTGTCCAGGAAGGAAAGACCCCAGTGAAGAGTGGGCTGGTGGACCAGGCTTCCCCCCAGCTCTCTGGAGCTGTTCTGTAACAGGCATAACTCTGCTTGGCAGCATAGAAATCACAGTATCAGTAAGGAGGGCGTAGTTTTCAGCCTGCATTTAGACCTGTTTTGCTTTGAAGGACATCAGTGTGATGAGGCTTAATGTGTTTACCCTACAATGGGAGGGTTTGTTTTATGATCTTTAAAATGCAGACTCTTTGAGGTATACTTTTAATCCAATATCACTCTACTCCAGGGAAAGAAATCTGACATGATTTTACCACCAGACTTCTTGCTATTTTAGCATACTATTTTCTGCAGCTCAGAAAGTAAAATCTGAAGGTGGCAGACAGCGACATTGAAGCATATGGTATACCAAAGAAAATGCTGTTGAAGGTTAGGGTGAGACAAATAGGCTAGACTGGTGTCCTGAGGTTCTACCAATTCTCTGTATTCGAAATTCTATAGAAACTTTCCCTTTTAGAGGAATATAAAATATAAGCTGATGACACAAGAATTTCTTTTTATATATTTCTATATATGATTTACATGTGCAAATGAGTTATGGAATATTAAAGTATGGATTGCTAGGATATATGCATGTCTTACCCTGTTGGCCAGGAAGTGCCGGTGGTCTGCACTGGGCCAGAAAATTGAATGGAAACACTAGAATTTAAAGTAACTTTTGCTTCTTGAAAACTTCACTGAGTTTGTAATGTCGTATTAAATTCTACCCATACCTATGTTTCTAAACCTTCTTAATGAAACTCAATAATAGAAAAGTTCTCCATTAAGGCATTGTTCAAAGTTGTTTAAAAAGGGTATTGTTCTCACATTATGATTTCAAAGTAACTCCTGTGTACTCCACTGGCTTTCTCCTTACTAACTTGCATCAGGGTATTTTTGCTGCAAGTGCTGTTGGTTTGGTCTTCTGGGACCACTGGTTCAGGCTCTTACGTTTCTTAAATAATAAATCGTAGAATCATGGAATGGTTTGGTTTGAAAGGGACCTTAAAGCTCATCCAGTTCCAACTCTTGCCACAGGCAGGGACACCTCTCACTAGACCAGGTTGCTCCAAACCCTGTCCAACCTGGCCTTGAACACTTTGCCAGAGATGGGGCAATAAATAATTAGTTAAGAGTTAAAGTATTGTCATTGAGAAAAGAAACATGCAAATCACGTCCTCTGTCTCTGGACTGAGCTGCAGACTGCAGTGACTCTGTTGCTACAAATGCCACATCCCCAAGTGTTTATCATATGTGATGGTAAATTATTCCACTCACACAATTGCAGGTGCCTCCAGGGAGTAACAATGATGGAATGAGCGGCTGCTCATACAGATAATACTGGAATTATGAAAAATAATAAATGCATAAGATAAAATCTTGGTGCCTACTCTTGAAGATAAAAGCAGCCAGTAGAACGATGAGGCTATTCTTTTTATTTGCAACCCATTTTTATTATCAAAAGGAACTACAATAACAGAACTTAGGTTCCAGTTGCATTTATTTAGAAGTGTTACCTTGTTGTACTCTTTTCTTCTAATATTTTGTCTGCTTATTCAGGAGCTCTTTTTCTCTGTCATCTAGAGTAACCTACTTACATTTCTGATCTTCATTAGCTATGTTTCACTTAGGATCTTATCTAGGAAAAATATCACCTTGTTTTATGTTTCAGCTTCTTCCTTTTTTTTTATACTTTTATTTACTGTAACTTACTATAATCTAGAGTACTTGCAGATTTCTTTGTGTGAAAGATGCCATCCAAAATAACTGGTTTATTTCTAGGTTGTTTCATCTGCTCTTTTATGAGGATGATGCTGGTTGAATTTAGGCCAGGTTGGATGGGGCTTTGAGCAACCAGGTCTAGTGGAATGTGTATCTCCTCCCCATCGCAGGGGATTGACTACATGGCTGTTAAAGATCCATCCCACCACAAACCATTCTGTGATTTAATGGCTGATACAGGTTGTCCCTCAGGGATTGATGTTGGGACCGGTCTTGTTCAACATCTTTGTCAGTGACATGGACAGTGGGATTGAGTGCGCCCTCAGCAAGTTTGCC
>JAOEHX010013601.1:21261-49037 GCA_025448015.1 Bolborhynchus lineola
CCATTTTTCTCCTTCTCAGTAGCTGGTGCAGTGCTGTGGTTTTGACTTTCAGCATGGGAACAGCGCTGATAACACCAGTGTTTTTAGTTACTGCTTAGTAATGTTTGCTCTGACCAAGGACTTTCTGAATCTTGTGCTCTGCCAGGGAGGAGGGGAAGCCGGGAGGAAGCAGAAAAAAGACACCTGACCCAAACTGACCAAAGAGGTATTCCGTACCACAGCACATCATGCCCACTATATAAACTGAAGGCAGCTACCTGGAAGGGTTAGATCACTGCTCGGTGGGGCTGGGTATTGATCAGTGAGTGGTGAGCAGTTGTATTCTCTTCCCTTGCTATTTCCCTTATCATTATTACTATTGGTGGCAGCACCAGTGGTTTGTGTTATACCTTAGTTACTGAACTGCTCTTATCTCAACCCATGGGAGTTACATTCTTTCAATTTTCCTCCCCATCCCTCTAGGAGTGAGGAAGAAGTGGGGGAGTGAGCTAAGGGCTGCATGGTACTGAGTTAGTGAGTGGTACTGAGCTGGGCTTAAACCACGACATCTGGCATCAAAACTAGTAAGGTTAGCATTTTGATTTGCACTAGTGAGTGCAGTAGCTGGACCTCATTCAAAACTCTGACCACATTCTGAGTTGATTATAAGATCTGTAGAAACATAATGCTTTCTGTTCTTCTGGATCATGAGGAGTGTCTAGCAAGAGCTGACCTCAACTTCCATGTTAACCTCCAATCTTTGTTTTTGAAAATTAGTGAAATAGAACATTCAATAGGTTTTCTTCCTTCAGAGATGTTATTTCACTTCTGGATTAGGATTAATTTGAAAATATTCCTGAGGCTTCAGACCCTGGTCAGATAGAAACTACATTTTTGAAAACTTTTCAGTGAATGTGACATTTACTCCTATGCAGAAATAAATAACTATGTCAAGTCAACAACAGAAAAATCTGTGAAGTTTTTTCATATATTCACATAAATACGTGCATTTTTACATCAAAAATTTGAAAGTGGAGCGCTGATGCCAGAGCATGAGGCTTATTTTTAATATTCAGGTTTATCCATTTTAAATAAAAGACCTTGATCAACTCCCAGATGCTTTTTTTGCTCAAAGATAAATAGCTTAGTGGCACTTATGGAATATCCTAAAGTGCTTTACATCAGCAAAAGTTACTATCATAGATATTTGACTGAATTTTTACTTCACATCAGATTATTATTTATGCTATCCCTGCAGATATGTGAGTCCTTTGCAACACATATTCATTAGAATTTAATGGGTTATTCCTAATGACTTGCCTTCTTTCTTTCTTTGCATTTTTTTTCCCATAATAGCAATTTTTACTAGATAAAAAACATATTTTTAAAATAGTGTGCCTCAGTGACATTTCGTAGTAGAGAGTGTGTTTCTGAACTGTTAGCAGAGCAACACTTAGAAGATAATATCTCACAAAGGTTGGAGCACTCTCTATTTTTCATGCAGTAGTATAGCAAGAAACAACATGACAGCATGGGAGGAAGAACCTTGAAGTGGTAGCTACCAGTGTAGAATTGAAAAATGGAGGGAAAGAAGTTGAATGACCTTGCTCTGTCATATGTGTGTCATACTCCCAGATCAGTGATCAATTCTAGCAGGACACAGGCACTTGCCTTAGTGACCTCAACTTGATTTTGCTGGTGGGCGTCAGTCACTGCTGCAAAGAATAAAGAGAAGAGGTTGAATGATGATAAGTAGAAGAGAATGGGGGGGATTAAAAAGGAAGACAATTGGATAGAAATCTCTAGACAGCATGAATCCTTGGAGAAGGACCGTTGACCCAGTAAGTGCCACATTTGCTGAGCTTTCTTTTCTTTTCCCTAGTGTGTATGAAATTTCATGAAGCTTCATTCTCGTGTCAAAAACTATGTTTCATATATACAGCATACCATGCTTTCTGAATTATAAAAATAAGAATTATTCTGATTAAAGGATAATTTAATTCATCACTTACATGTCTCTAACATAGCAGTCAAACAAAGGGACTGTTAGCAATGCACAGCAATACTCTGCAAAGAAAAGGAAACTTGTATTGCTAATTGACTAAAGAGCATATCAGACACAAGATCAAATAGACAAACCATTTTATTCTGGGTTTCAGTAGACTGTGGATGTTTTAAAATTCCATCATTGTCAGGGAGATGGGTGAATAACTAGCTTTGTCTAGGTTTCATCATTGTCTAATCTATCAGTTGTGGTTTTCATCCGAACTAGAAAACCCATAATTGACACCATTTTTATCTGCATGCTATTTTAAGACAGAGTGGCAACCAAAGAACAACTCAAAATGTGATTATTTAATTGCTGCTTCTGTGGAAATTGAAAACAACCTCATAATGAATGATCTAGATTAATGAAGTGTACAGTGATTATAAAATGTGTTATAAACATGCAGTAATATAGGTATAAAGATATGAATATAAATCCAAATATATTAATGTATTTATATAAAGATATAAAGAAAGATATAAAATAAACTCCATGCCTCTTCTATAGTAAAGAATTTTTACCTCTCATGTTTACCTAGAGAAATCTTATGGAGCAGATCAGAAAAACTCAGCAGCCATTGCTAATATTCAGATTCTAAAATCCTTTATCTTTTCAGCCTGCTTTAACTTTAGTCTCTAATGTCTGTCTTGCTTTTCACTCTCTTGAACATGATGTACAAAAAATATTTTATTTCAACATAAAGAAAATCTTCCCACTGGAACGCTTTATGCTGAGCAAAATACCTATCCATGTAATTCTGCTTGCTGAATGAAGTCATGAAGCACTGTACATGCTTGTTGGGTTTCCTTATTTGAGCAAATACGAATTAGCAGAAGGAAGGGCTATAGTCTGTTTTGAAAATGCTCTTAAGGGTGATTTGCACATTACGCCTTGTCACTTGCTTTTCTCTTTGGTGGTTATTCCTTCTTTTTCTGGACTCACTGGCTACAGGCACTGAGAGATGATGTCCTCTGCCAAGCAGCATGTCCCTGTTCTAGTGGACACTGAATAGTGCATGTGAGCCAGTTATGAGAACAGATCAAAGTCTATGATCTCCCTGGGTTACCAAGGGGACTTACACCCTCACCAAGCAGACAAAGATTTTGACTCTTTTGACTTTTTTTCCTTTTAACGACCTTTTTTCTGCATGTGAAAGGTATAATTATATCCTGCTCTGTATTAATGCTCTGGGTTATCAAATAAGAGTTCCAGAAATAAAGTAGATGCCAAGAGCTTGGAAGCGTGTAGACACAAATACACACACACATGTACATACACATAGATACACATATTTGCATCCAAAATCAGTACTGCCAAGCTTTGTTATTTCTTCCTGAAAACAGGAAAACAGAATTTCACACAGATTATCTTGAATATGGCAAAGATCAGTTAACAAAAAATACAGTCTAAAGTCTAGGACACATGAATCATGGAAGTTGACTGCCTTTTTCATGAAAGTGGACTGTTATCAATGCAAGCAGGCATACTGCTTTATTCACTTTGATTTACTCTGCTGGGATTTTTTTACAGATGTAAAACCACTTTACCAAGATGAATGGAGTGGTAAATAATATAAACTAAATGCTCATTATATGAGAAAATAAATGGGGTCAGGATCTTGCTGAAGAAGTAGAAGTCCCATAAGATATAGCTTTCATCTCTCCTAAAAGATAGACTTCAAAGACCTAAGACAAAATAAAGACCTTTCTGGAAAAACAAAAAACAAAAAACAAAAAAACAAAACAAACAAACAAACAAAACCCCACAAAAAAAAAAAAAAAACCCCACAGAATAATGCAGCAGCAACAAAGGTGCAGGGATGGGGAGAGGGGCCTAGCTGGGTTCATTTTCCCCCCAACAAAAAGCAGCTCAGTAAACAGAGGCAGATGTCACTATGACAGGGAAAGTGGCAAGTGGCCATCTCAGCTCTGCTTGTAACTTCTTTCACAAGAGTCAAGCTGCTTTTTCCACTCCATTCAGTATGCTTGTGAGTGTTGTGTTTGTTCGGAAGACAAAAAAGGGCAAGAACTCTAGAATTCAATAGAAGGTCAGAATGGCAATCTTTTTTGCTGGATTGGGCTTTCTTTTATACAGTGACATCTGGCACCATTACCAGAACAAATCAGAGCAATTCAAACCACCAGCAGGGGAAAGTGGGTTTTCTGTTCTTCATACAGCAGAGCTACAAAATTGAGAATGGGAACTGGGGCTCCTGACAACTCAGCGTAGCAATAGATTTGTTACACTTGGTTTACAGATTCATGCAGCAACAAATGTAGGCAGCGATTAAGTTAAAGATAACCATCCTTCAGCACAGCCCCCATTAAAGGAAGAGGAGAAATAATTACACTGATGAGTTTGCACTTCATTTTCAGCTTGTTACAGCATGAAGCACTAACTGTTCCAAGGAGGCATGCTGAAGAATACATAGCACACCTTCTCTTTCCCATCTGTCATTTTAATATCTGTGGCTAATGTAATTCCCTTCTATTCTCTATTCTAGTAAATAGTAATGTATATTTTGATTGCAGAAAATGATGTAGCCCCTTAAGACTATTTGGAATATTAAGTCAGTTACTGATATTAAACAGTTTTGAATATTGGACCATTTTTAAGCTTTAGTGTTCATACACTTCTCCATTTCCTCTTAAATAAACTTAAACAAACCAAAATTCTTTCCACTGCCTGAAAACTGGAAAGCTGCACAGTCAATGCTTCTTCTAGGTACATTAGCTGGAGGCAAAACCAGGTCTTACACATGTAATCTATACTTGTTAGTAGGACTCTGTTCAACACTAAAACAATTTACTGTTTCAAATTGGACTGAATCTCATTTTCAGGGACTTTTATTGCTTTTGTTTTAAAAATCTTTCCCCTGCAAGAAGTCAGTTTTCATTTTGATTGCATAAACTTTCATTACAAAATATACCTTGCTGTGATCTTTCATTCAAGCAGAAAAAAATGGGTCTTGATGAGGTTGAGCAGAATTGTATGTGCAATAACAAGGTCCCTGCTCCATTAATAGGAAGTATTACCTTCTTAAAGTAACAGACAGTATGATGGCCTTTCTTAACTCATTATTTACAAAAAAATCCCCCTCAGGCACAAATCTTACATTCAAGCTGCGAGTCTATTCTGACACATACTTCTGACACCTTGACATTAGGCTGATGGACAGCAGATGATGCCTTTCATTTGTAGTGCTGTTATGTGGACTTCAAATCCATTGCACTGCTTCTCTCAAACCACAATTTTTTTGACTAACTACTATATGCTTATAGAATTCTCCTGAATATATTCATAATATAAAAAAATAAAGCTCTTGAAAAGTAGATCTTTAAGAATACTACAGGTACCTTTCAAACAGAGATGAGCCATTTGTCCATCCTTTCATATGGAAGAATTGCACTCAGTTGAGTTTGAGTAGCATTAAAGGACTTAAGGGTTGAGTTCCAGTGACACTGTAAAAGTAGTCCATCACTAATCATGGAGCAACTTTCCTAACTCTATCAATAACAGCAGCTATTATTTCTTCTATCTTTCTTTTATACTATCAACTGGAATTTTTAATTTTCCAGAATTGTGATCTCATGAAAATAACGTGTGTTTCTGACTTAGTTCACAAGGGCATGGTGCAAACTTTTCACCCTACTGTGTATTAGCTCTTATCTGCCAGTGTTTTCTCATTACATCATCTGCAAGCAGACATGATGTTGTTTTCTCAGCACAACCCTTGATACCAAAGGGCATCAGTCATCAAACAGATCAACAGCATTTTAAAAAGCTGTTGAGACACTGATAAATGCTTCCCTATCATCTAGACTATTGGGGAAAAAAACCCTATCTTTCCAGAAGACTTCAAACACCTCTTTAAAATGAAAATCTCATTATAGAGAGATTATTGCTTGGATAGCCTACAGGTTGAATCACTGTAACTAGTTTTTTGTTCTGTTTTGTTTATTTGCTGTGGAGCTTGGCACAATCTCTAGAAAGATGAATGCAAGCTTGTTCTGATGGAATTTTACTGTAAATTCACCCACTTTATACTGCTATTTCAGGTGATAATACATAAAAATGCCAGAGCTGATATGTGAGACTTAGTTAAACAGAGATTGCATCACATCTCATGAAAATAATAGTAGTAAAGACCAACACTTCCACTATTGAGTATTAGTTTCCAGAATAATATTTACTTTCCAGAATAAGTCAAACTGAGCATACACTTGCAAATGTGGAGAACAGAACTGAATTTACTCAGATCTTGTCTGTTTATCTATGCACCTGATGCGAAAGGTTGTGCTACGAAGAGTAATTTACAAGCCAATATGTGGCTGCATTCACCAATACATGGATTAGTACAATGAACCATCTGAATTATCAATAAAAGTCTATGAATTCAGAATTTTTCAGAATTTGGCAAGCACTGATAGATTAATGGATTTTAATAGGACACTATGATTTCAGCTAGGTAATGCAGTCACCAAGTTGAGGAGTTAACATGTTATTTAGTACAACCTGCACCATAACTTGTTTGTAATAAGCAAAGTGTTAATTTTAGGTGACATCTAAAAGTTAATGCTATGTCCTCTCAACAGTCAGTCTAAACTAAGAAAAAGCACCTTCACATAGTGGATATGCTATGTTCATTTATTAACATGTATCCACATCTGGGAAACACTTGTGTAACCTCCGTTTAGGATTAGAGTCAACACAAGAGTATATAGGGCTTTAAGAGAGTTGCATTTCACAGAGCATATTTTTACCCAGAGGCATTTACTTAATGGAACTATTTATTTCAGAGTCAATATTCCTCATCTTTATTGTTTCATTGAAATATACAGATTCCTGCAAATAATTAATGTCAGTGAGCCCTGAGGAGAGGAGCAAACCTATGTAGGGTCTCCTTTATGATAAATAATTTCATGACTTCTGACAATGACAGCTTCCTTAGAGAAATGATGTTTTAGGGTACTTGGGTTTTGTATATTTATTTCACATTCCAAATGACATTCATTTTACTTTTGCTGCAAAGAAACCTACCACTTCCTAAACACGCTGACAGAATGTAAAGCATATTCAAGGCTGATAACACAGTTTATTGTTCAAAATGCATGTCACCTAAGTTAGCATTTAAGTTCTTTCATGTAGCCTTCCTCACAGCTATTCCCTTTAAAATAGATGTGTTTTAAATGCTCTGTAATTGTTAAGCTGGTCTGGTTAGAGCAGAGGTTAGAGCAGAGGAAGAGATACTGACATGATTGGTATCACAACACTCCTCCAATGCTAAACCAAATGGCCTGTGGAAAGTACTTTTTACTCTATTTTTATGGCCTTGCACTTTCCAATCTGAAGGCAGTAAACAGAATGTGTAACCTGGACCTAAAATGAAAAGGCTTGTCCATCATCGTCTAAAACTAAGATTACCAGTCTTTGTGGCTATTACGAACGGTAAAGCAGAAACACAGTTCAACAGATGAATCACACTCATATAGTAATGCTATAATTCAGGGATTGAAAGTAATGCATTTAATTCATTAAATGAAACTATTTTGAATGAAATCTTACTAATTCTTACTAGAACACTGTACTGTAGAACTTACTGAGGTATGTGATCATGTATATATCATTTCCATGTATATAGCTATTTTCATTGTTTCTTGATAGATATATTTTTGTAAGTGCTTTCCTTTTATATTTTTTTTTTTCCATTCTATACTCAGATTCCATTGGTTCTTTCAGGGAAAACTAAAGATATGTATGTGTCATTATATGCAGAAACATTTTTGTTATTTGTTAGGTTGGATAGTCAGGTTTATTGTGCAGGCAAAGGTAAAAGCTTGTGGAAAACCAAGTTAGAAAATCTCAGCTCAGATGTTTAGGGGTAGATGACTTTTCCAAGGTTAGGAATAACTCCCCCCTCACACTCAGGACACAGACAGTCAAGGTTTCCCTTCTCTAGTGCCTGAGTAACATACCAGCTTGTGTTTCAAAACACGAGGTTTCTCTACTATTTGTTGTATACAATTACTGTAATGGCTATTAAGCTGGCTTTCACAGAGAAGGAAAACAAAAAAAATCTGTAAGTCTTTGTTCTTTATGTGCAGAACAGTAATCATACACTGTCCTCAAAACAGTAGTCTGGCACAAAACCAGCCTAGTTTCCCTCTGGGCTTACAGCCAAACATTTTGAGCAGGCTAACAATAGAAAATGATTTCATAGGCACAGGATCTGCCCTGAGCTCACCAAGAGGCTTGAAGTCATTCACACAGGCTCCCTGTTCCACTCTGTCCCTTCCCCTGTCGTCTGCCTTTCGCTGACATCCAGAACACAAACCTTCTTGACTGAATTCAATATTTATATGAAGCTCTTTCTTGCCTGCAACTGACAGATTTCGTCTCTTTTAAGTACTTAGCTAAAAACTCAGTGTGAAAAATTGGAATTCTGAGACCTGACATACTCAGCATGACTTTCCAAATGGGATAAAAATATGGTCGCTTCTTCAAAATGGACAAATTAATTTTCTGTGTTCGAGGGCATACTATTTTAAAATTATGTTTAGCCTTTGGATTTCAGGTTAATGTAGTGCAGATGCTGGGTGCCATGAAGAACCCTTCTAAGATTTCAGTTCTTACCTGACAGCAACAGATGTACATAGATGCAGTGGTAACTTAGGTTCTGTTTCTCAGACCTGACTGTGAGGTGTTACTGAAAGACACTTTTCTCACTCCAAGAAAAGTAACATGAAAAGTGGCCTTTCCCAGCTGCTAAAACACTAACCATGGACTAAGGTACTTGGTATTAAAATGTGATACCTGACAAAAACTGTTTTTTTCATATGTCACATAGCCCTTCTTCCCTAACTCCAGGAGTTATACACTGCCTGGCTAGAATTATGGCTTGGAGTGAAACTTCTCATGGGTATCCTTGGGATCCAGCCAGACACTCACTTTGTGCACTGGCTTCAGATCTTTAAAGAAAGAATAAAATCCTTCCCTATCATTGCCCTTTGGAAATTAATGCACCTGTCTGAATTTCATGTGTTAGGAGTGGAATAGTGCCCTTTTACACAGCCAATAGTAAAGTGAAAATTTCAAACTCTTAAAAGAGGGCAATGCAAACTTTTTCAAGATTGGCTATCAAAACCTAATAAAGCCTCCCCCCCACACCAAGCTTTGTGTTAGTTTGTTTGCTATCGATGGTTTTATATCAGTTTTAGTTTAACTTTGTCTATTCTAATGAACCTGGAAAACACTGATGTCAGTTTCCCCTTCCATCAAGGGAGACCTTCACCCTCTCAAAATAATTCTGCTTTTAGCAGATAAACCTATAACTTTTATGACATTTCATAGGTATTATTTTCTTCCCAAGGCTAACCATATCAAAACAAGGAATAGTTAGCAGTGAACTATGTCCCAGCGTGTGACAGCTAAATCATTTCCTACCTGGTTTAGTGACAATGACTAAAACCATTATTAGATATCTTAAGTGCATACCTAACACAGATTTGAGATTAATCCTAATAAAAATGAAACCAGGTCAGTGGGTATGTTTTATCTCTTCATATTTTTAGAAGAAATCTGTACAGCTGAGTTTAAGAATTTTAAGTACTGTCCTTTTTTTTATCTTTCAGATAAAGAAAGGAAAAAATAAACTTTCATTGCACATCAGGTTTTCCTTTGTAAGTTTTCCTTTTAACAGGATGCTTGTTTTTCTCTTTTTCCCATTTCTGACAATTACTTAGTTTCACCTCAGTGAGATCTTAACTTCAAGGGGTAGAAATGGATGCTGAACTAGTGATTGTAACTTGTTTTGCATCCCATAAGTTTTCCTTTGGTTTTAATTATCCAGCATGGTTTTTGCGTATTCATATTGCCTTTTACACAGCACTGGTAGAGTAATTCAAACACATCTGCAATATACTCCACAGCATTTTCTGTAAGCGCTGTTATTTATAACAACAGTTCAGACTAAGCCTTTGGAATTACTGTGAAACAAAAAGGTTGCGCTTTTTTCATATATTACTTACAACAATGGTTGTTTTCCACTGAAAGTGGAATATCTAAATGCGCTTTCAGACATGATATCCCAGTTTCCTTCATTCATGATTGAACACTATCAGAAGCGATCAGTAATGAACATACAGAGAAGAAGGCAAAATTTGTGCTAATTTTCTTTATGGACTGAGAAACGCTCCTTAAAGTTGTAGAATCATGCTTGTGGTATATCTCAGAGGCAAAAAGATTAGATTTCAAGGAAAGTGAAAAAGATGTGATACCTGTAGGTGTTCCCCTTTACACCCCTGTGAAAAAAAAATAAAGCTCATGTTTTAATTATATTTACAAACTGAACACAAAATTTATTTGAAACCATTTTATCTGGAAGTTTTGTTCAAATTAGGCTAAATTCTAGCTATGAATGTGAAAAACTTGACACAGGAAGGAAAACAAAATATGTTATAGATTTAAATCTAAAATCACCCTTGCTTGAACACTACAGGACTGCTGTGAGAGCCTTTATAGACTGTAAATCACATAAGCCAAGAGTTTTCTGCTGCTGTATATGGATATTCTTTGTCCCTTCCTGAGGAAGTTAAGATATGAGCTTCCCTCAGCAACTCCGATAATCCTTTGACACCAAAGTGCTCAGAACAACTACGTTTCAGAAAAGAATTTTGCCTTGCCCAGTCATCTCCAGCATCTCTGGCTGAAGATTAAATTGTTTCAGCTATACATATCATGGTTTCAAGAATTTGTGGTGAGTATTACACATATAGGCACTTTGCTCATATTTAAAAGCAAATTGCCGTCAGCCCATATGAGAAGGATCAGATAAAAACGATGAACAACAAGCCACCCTTTCTTGACTTAATTGTCTTATTGCTGTGGAGTGTTCTGAGGTACTTCTGTGAGCATACCCTTATGTATCCTCTGCATTTCAAGGGTTCTGTAAAACAAATTTTTCTCCTATAATTGTGCCCTTTCTTTTGTGATGCCTGGTCCTATAATTGAGCCAGGGAAGCATTCTACCTCCTGTCTGCCTTAAGACTATAATTTCCCAAATGCATGAAATCAAACATTTTTCCTTCCCTTTACAAATCTTTCTCCATGGGTTCGTCAATTTTGCCCATTTTGTGTTATTTCACCAGTAATGTGTTTTTGATATTCTGTACCTTACAAATTTTTACTTTTCAAGTTCTAGGCCCACAGAAGTTATATTCTCGCTGGGACATACTGACTCCCAAGGGCACAACCATCACCTGATAAGAACATAGGCTTGATGATCTCTGTGCCTCATCCAAAAAAGTTTTATTTCAGCTTCTCTTTGCCAACAGGAGCTTCTACATTTTCTGAAACATTCAATGATACAACAGATCAAAGGAAAATGAATTGAACTTCAGAGCCTGTATCTGACTTCACAAACTGTGCTGGCATATTGGTTTAATTCATTTTGCTAGGTCATTAGGGGTGAATTGAAATTTTGATCTCTGGGTGTTTCATCCTCTCAGATGTTTGGGTTGCATGGGATTCAGTGGTTCAAAATATGCCAACCTAGCACATCTCATTCCTGCCCATTCAAAGTACAAATTATTCAGCTAGATTTGTTTTGATTAAGGGAGTTTAAATATTTTCCTGCTTACTATAAAATCCACTAGCCAGAAGATGAGATTTTATGCTAGAATCATAGAATCATAGAATAGTTAGGGTTGGAAAGGACCTTAAGATAATCTAGTTCCAACCCCCTTGCCACGGGCAGGGACACCTCCCACTAAACCATCAGAGACTAACTTTTTACACTGATAATAATTAAACACTGAAATCCTATAATCAATATGCTGTTGAACCCTGTCTCTGACAGTCTTTAAATTACGACCAAGAATCTTTTAAAGAGAAATATTATAACTCCACCAGATGTTATCTATACTCATATACTACAATGGTAACAATGTAAAGCTTTAAGATAGATATAAGAACTATGGGAAAAAAATCTGTCACCTTCACAATTCAAGAGGTTAGATTAAATGATCAAAACATCTCATCCAGTGGTTTGAAATTGATTACAGATTAAGGAGTACTTGCCATCTTTTTAAACTGGCCAGTTTTGCCTTTAAAAAGAGCTGTAAAAGGGACTCCAGATGCCTTATTATAAAATAAGCCTCTATTTGGAGGCAATCTGAGCTGCTACTGAGATTCACCTTAGAGCAGTTTTTCAGCAGGAGTGAATAACTGCAATGCTGTGATATCATTGATGACAATATGCTATATGCAGAAGGCACATCTTAAATTCATCCAGCTTTCTTCTATTGATTTGCAACAGGTTATATTTTTAGTTGCATACATATATATATTAGTCCTGCCTGACTTCCATAAGCACAATTTTTAAGTTTCTGAATAGTTCTTTCTTCTTCCAGGAAACATCACAATCTTCTTTGTGTGTGTGCTTGTGCCTAACAGAGGTTTTATACAAGATCAACTACAAAATTCCTTTCTAAAGCAGAAATTTTAGGCAAGAAAAACTGCCTTTACAATAGAAGAAGAGATTCAAATCATACTCAGCTTCCCTATCACTGCTTTTGCTGGTCATTTTGGCAATAAGAGAACCTTGACATTTCTCTACATGAAGGATAGAGGATCCCAGCAGGATTCCAGGCAGTCATTTAACTTCAGAAGACCTCTTAGGAGCCCAGACACCCATTAACTTAAAGAAAGCAATTGTTAAGGGGAATGTTGCCCTTCAGAAGTCAAGGACAGAAGATTGGAGCATAGAATAGAATCACAGAAACATTTAGGTTGAAAAAATCCTTTAAGATCATTGAGTTTGAACTCATATACTATACATAACATAGCACTGCCAAGTCCACCGCTAAACCATGTCACTAAGTGCCTCATCTACACATCTTTTAAATACCTTCAGGGATGGTCACTTAACTACTTCCCTGGGCAGCCTTTTCCAGTGCTTGATAATTCTTTCAGTGAATAATTTTTTATTAATAAACCTCCCCTGTTGCAACCTGAGGCTGCTTCCTCTTCTCCTATTGCATGTTAGAGTAATAGAAGAGACTGACACCCACCTTTCTCTATCCTTCTTTCAAGGCGGCTGTGAAGAGTGACAAGGTCTCCCCTCTTCTTTAGACTAAACAACCCCAGTTCCCTCAGCCATTCCTCATAAGACTTGTGCTCTAGCCCCTTCACCAGCCTTGTTGCCCTTCTTTCGACATGCTCCATGGCAGGGGGTTGGAACTATTTGATCTTAAGGTCCTTTCCAACCCTAACTATTCTATGATTCTATGATTCTATGAGCAGCCAGTTTTCTGCAGGTGAATGCTCCCGGAAATTGTGTCAAAACCTCAACTACAGCCTGCATAGACAACATCCACAGCCTTTCCCTCATCCACTAAGCAGGTAATTGTGTCATATGAGAACAGTTTAGCCAAACAGGACCTGCTTTTCACAAACCCAGCCTGACAGGGCTTCATCACCTGGTTGTCCCGTACACGCTGCGTGATGGCACTCACAATGATCTGCTCTATAACATTCCCCAGCACCAAGGTCAGACTGATAGGTCTGTAGTTTCCTGGATCCTCCTTCTGGCCCTTCCTGTTTGTAGTCACATTTGCTAACTTCCAGTCACTGGGACCGACCCATTTGGCCAGGACACCTGATAAATGATTGAAAGTGTTTTGGTGAACAATTCCACCAGATACCTCTGTATCGTTGAGCGGATCTCATCTGGCCCAAAAGACTTCTGTGTGTTTATATGATCTATCAGGTCACTGACCATTTCCCCTGGGATTATGAGGGTTTCATTATGCTTCCGATCTCTGTCTTCCAGCTCAGGAGGTTGGGTATTCACAGAACAACTGGTCTTATTATTAAAGTCTGAGGCAAAAAAAGGCATTAAGAACCTCAGACTTCTCCTCATCCTCTGCCATTATGTTTTCTCCTGTATCCAATAAAGGATGTAGATTCTCCTTAGCCCTCCCAGTTTTGCTAACATAGTTATAGAAACATTATTTTATTGTCTTTTCTGGGAGTAGCCAGATAAAATTCTAGTTGGGTTTTGGCCCTTCTAATTTTCTCCCTGCATAACTCCACAACATCTCTGTAGTCCTCCTGAGTTGCTTGCCCCTTCTCCCAGAAGATACATCCAAAGTGGAATGCAGTCCCAGTCAAAACTCTGTTTAATCAGGCCTGCCCTCTTTCTCACTGGCTTGTATTCTGGTATATGGGAAAAACCTGCTCCTGCGCCTTTAAGATTTCCTTTTTTTTTTTTTTAAAGAATGCCCAGCCTTCCTAGACTTCTCTATACTTTGGCCCCTTGCCTCCCAAAGGACTGTGTCAACCAATCTCCTAAATAGGCCAAGGTCTGCCCTATGAAGGTCCAAGGAAGCATTTCTGCTGACCTCTCTCCTTACTTCTCCAAGAACTGAGAACTATCAGCCTGTGATCATTATTCCCAAGATGTCCTCCAAACCATCACATCACCCCGAAGTCCTTCCTTCTTCACAAGCAACAGGTCCTGTGGGGTGAATTCCCCAGCTGGATCACTCACCAGCTGTGTCAGGAAGATATATTCCACCCATTCCAGTAGTCTCTTAGACTCTTTCCTCTCTGCTGTATTGTATTTCCAGCAGACATCCGGTAAGTTGAAGTCACCCATGAGAACAAGGGTGATTGTAAGACTTTTCCCAGCTGCTCATAGAGTATTTCGTCTGCCTCTTCACAATGATATCTGCCATGTTGGCCTTGACCCTGATTCTTACCCATAAACACTCAATCCTATAATCTCAATGTCATAAAACCCTAGACAATCAAACCACTCCTTAACATAAGATACCCTACTGCCTCTGCTTCCTTGCCTATGTCTTCTGAACAGCTTATAGCCGTGTCTTGAAGCACTCCAGTTATGCGAGTCATTCCACCATGTTTCTCTGATGGCAGCTATGTTGCAGTTTTCCCCCTGTTTATTGCTCATGTTTCATTCATTGGTGTAGATACACTTCAGTTGGGCTATTGATCCCATCACCTTTCTGAGGGGAGAAGCCTCCCTGCCCCATCCTCAGATGCTTCTATTATTTCTAAACATCAATAATCCTTGCATCTTTGCTGCTACTTGAATCTCCACCCCCTACTTCTACTGGGATGGCAGATCAAAGGACCTGGATAGTACACCATCCCTCAAACTTTGACGTGCTGCCCTCAGGCTTATCTATAGCAACCCTCATTTTATCCTTTTCCCCTTTCAAACCTAGTTTAAAGCTCTTTTAATGAACCCTGCTAACTCCTGTGCAAAGATTTTTTTCCCCCTTTTGAAAAAGGGGGCTGTACCCCATCTCTTGACAGCAGGCTTGGTGCTGTGTAAACCAACCCATCATCAAAACCACCCAAATACTGACAGTGATACCAGGTTTGGAGACAGGTGTTGATCTGCTGGTTCTTTTTTCTTTCCCCATCGTTCCATGTAATTGAAAGGATAGAAGAGAGCACTACTTGCACTCCTGATCCCATAGGCAGTCATCCCAAGGCCCTGAAGTCTCTGTTGATTTCCCCCAGACTTCTTGTTGGATCTTCATCACTGCATGTACATGATCCTTGTGCCACAAATGGCTAGCCTTTAGGAAATACATGTTACTTGGCAAATCAGTGTCACAATGTTTGAAAAATGCTGTTTAGAGAGTGAAATGAAGTTTGAAATCCAATTCTTGATTCTGAGATTGTTGCCTATCTTTCAGCTGCTGATGCTTCACTAGAAAATCCAGACTCTGCAACTCAAATAATAACACAGAGTATATTAGAACAATACTGTATATCTTTGCATTTTGAAAAAATACAAGGTGCCCCTAGGCTGAGTTTGTATTGTTATCAAAATTAAACAAGTAAATGGAAAAATGGGAAAGCAGCAGATGCAGTTGCAAAGCTGTCAAAGGAGAGTACAATTCTGTTTCTTATATTACTAATTTATTTTGTATTCAGAATTTAGAATTCACTGATGAATCTTTTTTGTCACACCACCCATCATAGTTTGGCACGAGAGAGAAGGAAGATAGAAAAATTAAAAAGCCTGCTTGATACTGTAAACTAAAGAGCATGAACAACATCCATCAAAGGTAGGCAGATGGAAGATAAAAAAAGAGTTAGAGTCAAGTGATTTATGCTGATTTTCTTTTACATATTTATTAAAATAGTCTAAATGCAGATTCACTTTCTTTTACTAAATATTTATTGTTATTTCTGCTGCTGCAGACTGAAAACTGCAAACAGTGATAAACTAGTTGTAAAGGAATGTAATTTTATTTTTCCTTTTAGAAATACATTTTTATCTTCTGCTGAAGTGCTATTTTTCAGTTCTGAATTAGCAAACATGCATCCTGTATCAGCTATTAATATGCTCTTTCTTTTGCTGAGGAAGTCACAGGACAAGGCATCTGTCATTAGAGGAGGATAGATACTGCATAAGAGACATGATACAAAGCTAGCTGCTGCCAGTGGAAGTCTTTTCATTAATTCAATAGGTCTTAGATCAAGCTAGAAATCAACTTCTGTGTACCCTCAAACCATAAATGTCTGAGATTTTATTTACAAAGAAATGCCTCTATTTACTACTTAAGAGATAGGATGAATGCCAGTCTATTTCCAAATGGGAACTAATTCAAATGTACCCTCAGATTATGCAATATCAAAATATATACCAGAATGACTTGTATTTGTAGATAAAATTTCAAGATGCAGCATTTACGATAGCAGTGCTACTGAGCCTCAGACAGCAAGTGCAAGGAAGGTGAAAAAGTGTAAAGACTGTTCTGACACATAATGCACAATGGAAAACCTCTAACAAAATAAATCTAAGTGTGCCAAAACCGAATTCAAAAGGCCTTGCTGAGAGGCAGCTCAAGTAGCTTTACTCAGCAGTTACACCAACAAAGCTGAAAGGAATAGAAAGGACTTCTTTTGGCTAGAGAGAAAAGAAGTGGTTTTGAGGTACTTCACTACTAAATCAGAGAAGCAAAAATGTTAGGAATTTTTAGGAGGGTGAGTTGAAATCAAAGAAATTGTCATGAGTTCATCCCATGTGTATGCAAATGAAAGGTGGGGGACTACATGAAAACAGAAATGCAGAGACATACCAGGAAATTATATTGATTGTAGTCTAGAGTGATGTAATACACCTACCAAGGAAGAAAACAAATCAATATAAAGTAAAAGATTCAGAATTAGTTTTAGGCTAACAGGACAATTATATATGTATCAACACAGGCAGGATTTTGAACTTGGCTTCTCAATGCGAATAAGTGTTCAGAAAAGCTAATAATTTGTTATTCTATTATCAGAGGGTAGAGAATAATATAAGAAAGTGTGTTAGCATAAGTTGACCCTCATTTTCATTATAGGACTGATTCATACAACATTAATTCCAGTTTCATGTCAGTAAAGCTCCATTAAAATCCTATACTATCACAGATTACAGATAGCCATCCTGCTGCATAATGTTTTGTTTGTAGCAAAGGAGTTTATCTCTTAGCAAAAGTATATTGGTTGCTGGCATAATATTCTCTGTAAGAAACTCCTACCTCTGCAGTTGTCTGTTCTGCAAGGTCAAAAATAATCCCTTCAGCTTAATCACAGACTACAAAACATGGTCCCTTTTTTACATTGGACTCTCACAGCTGTGCTACAATGAATATTCATGTATTAACCCCATTTAACTTTGGACATCTGATTTAGAAGTCAGCAGGCTCTTAAACCCTTTGCTGAATGTTGAATCATTTTTTGAGAAACCTGTTCTAATATTTAGAGGCAAAGGTCCATTTTCAGGTTCTTAAGGTAGGTGCCACACCATATTTCCATTATATTTCACACACTGTCATATCCTAGTGGTGAAGTTATACAAGAAACTGAGATGACTTAAGAGCTTGCTAGCTTCAAAAGGGAGACAGCAATATCTTATTTGCCTGCCTCTGCTGCTTCTGCATTTCTTCCTCATACAACCCTTCCCAACCTCGAGCCATCTCAACCATTGTCTGTGCTGTAAATCAATTCAATAAACTAAATCTGTCTGAAAAAAAATAAGTAATACAGGATATGGAAGTAATTTTGTGTTGTTACAGCAAGTCTAATGGGTTTATTGACCCCTTACTTTCACAGGCTCCATGTGCCTTTGCCTTCAAAAGCAGACATGTCAGAGCAGGCTCAGAAGAAGTGGAATTGCTGCACAGAGGCAAGAACAGACACAACGTGGAAAATGAGAGGTTGAAGAGGAGAGAGGAATGATTGGGTGAGAAAGAAGAGGGAGATACTTCAATCCTTTGAAGCATCAGTGTTGTCTCATTGAGCTGCATCCAGAGGAGGGATGAACTCTTTATGTCGTAGCCAATGATTGTACTTTCTCTCACTCTCAGATTTTAATATAAGGTAATTGTGATTAAATGACCACATATGGTAACTTACATTATTTACTATGTAAATTCCTATTTCCCAATTTTTAAAACATTTATCTATCAAAAGAAGTCTCAGTTGTACTCATGTTTATTCACTAATTCCAAGCAACAGAACTTAAAATATCTCCACCACCTCTCAGAATGAATGACATGCTAATTTTCTTGAACACAGTTTTATTTCAGTTGTATTCCTGGAGTTGGAGAATTTACACTGCACTAACAGATTCCTAACCCCATAAGACTGACACAGATTGAAGCCTGTAGCAAAGAGATTCATATGCCAATAAAATAGAAGAAATCTACTTTCCTCTGCCTAACCATGCTTTCCTTCTCTGTGTGAGATCTGTTTTGTTCATTTCTCTTGTGATTCCAAGAGCCAAACAAGGAAAAATATCTGAGTGTCTCTTTTTCTACTGAAGTGCAAACCCAGCCTTTAACTTCCATTTTGATCTTAACTTCATGCCTATTCACAGCTGGAGACTTCTGACTAGCATTAATGAGCACCTAGTTTGAGCTAGCTAGCTCATGTGATGTTACAGGTTCAAAATCAAGAGCTCAGCTGTTGTGTGCTGCTATTGTGAACAGTCTGACTTCACAAAGGACTTCATTTAGGAGTTGAGAACTTCAGCTAACATCATTGTGAAAACAATCCAAGAACTTGGAAAAAGAGCTTGAGATCAACCTAAACAGTACCAGTTGCTTTTGCCTTAGCAGTGCATTCCAATAGTAAAAAAATGGAACCTCACTAAAATGCCTTAATTCAGATCTAAGCCTAACCCTAGAAGAAAATAGTCTTTCTGAATGTATTTAACTCTAAGTCGCTTTGATTAAGTTCCAAAACAATGTTCTTTCTGATGATGCATTTTAGACGGAGACATGCCTCCCAGGAAATGAGCTGTTACAGTCACTGCAGTCATTTTGCAAGTGCTGTGGAAGAGATATTGGATTTTGAAAAGTGTAAATGTCTCTTGAACTGAGTTAGATAGGAATCAATAAATTACAGATTGAAAAATTTCCACATATCAGGGCCAACTGGAATTTTCAGTCAAAAAAAATTAAAAAAAATAAATATTTAGAACATGGTTTATTCTGCAAATGCATTTTGGAAGATAAAGTAATGAGTTCTTATATTGCATACAACTAGTAGCTTCTTTTCTATTTCTTTCATAAGTTGAAGAATAAAAATCTGTGCATGGTGGAAACTGGATATCAGGCAGCTCACAATTAATGGTTTTAACAGACTTGATTATGCAGTTAGAAAAGTAGATCTATGGGAATATAGTTGAGGAGACACATTCTGCTTTAAAATACTGTTATGAAAATTTGATGAAAACATAAAATATATCTTCATGACTACAGAACATTCTTCAAATTTCAAGAGGTGATTTAAAAATCAACTTTTCCAATTTATGAAAGGAATTGATAAATGTTCATGCCAGATTTTGAATCTGGAGGACATTTTATATCAATAACGATCTAGGAGTAAATAGAAAATTTGAGCTCATATGAAAGATAATAAAGCCATAGTACAAGGTTCAAGGAAATGAGAATAAAGGAAAGAGTACAAATGAGTTCAAGAGATTCCTAGGGTACAATTGTTTCTCAACAAGGAAGAGATTGGTGGATATGATGAAAAGGTGAGCAGTTGGATTGTGGGAACAAGATAAATCGGAAGAGGGGGGGAAGTACACATGCTGAGTTGCTTGGGCACTTTGTAATTCAAAAGTGTTTCATGTTCACTAACTCTGATAGAATTCTTTATCAGTTTGATATGACTGTACTGCAGGGTGCAATGTGGCAGACTTTTGCCAGAGCTGCCCATTGCTTCAATGACAGATGTTAGCTAGAAAGTGCAATGCTGTCGTTAATTATTTCCCTTGAAATATGGAGCCCTATTGTGTGTATTGTGTATTATTTTTAAATAAGATACAAGCCTTCAAGAAATCCACATGTGGCCAAGTTTGCTGAGGCAGTCCTAGGTGTTTTAATGTTATTTTAGGAGACATTTTTTCTTCTTCTTTTTTATAGGAAGCTTATTGTGGCTTAGTTTTCATTTTGGCAGTCAAGGTGTCCAGGGCATAGAAAACCACTGCATATTTGTCCAAGTCATATCATCACCCTTGTAAGCACTCACTTTGTCTTCCTTTAGCAAGCTCCAGTTCTCTAACCAGGTCCTCTACACTGGTGGGAGCCAAGGAAAGTTCAAAACTTGCATACAAAATGACAAATTTAGTAATCTCAATATGTAATGCCGAAAAGTACAGGATTGCATTTTCTTTTAGAAATATTGTTTCAAAAGCTCACTTTCCTGTTGTTTTCAGGTGTAACAGCAGCAGGCCCACAAGAATGTAATTTATGTCTAATTATATAGACTGTATTGTCTTATTTCTAGTGACATATTCTGTAAGGGTATTCATACACTATTAAACTTAGAGACTTCTTGTTCTCTTCAATTACAGAAGCAACAGAGGACACAGCTAAAATCAAAAGAGAAATTTGGCAAAGGAAAATAGGGAACACTGTTTGGCTGTCACTCTATCACTTGGTTTCTTCTGCTTCATGTATATGCCTGTCCAGACTCAGGTATTATGTTAAATGAATAAATGAATATCTGAACCTGGGAAAGTCAAAGAATGTTGTTTGCTTGTTTGAACACAAACATCCTAAGATTTATAGCTAATCCCAACCCTTGAAACCTATTCAGTCTGGCTATCACATGAACTCCCTTTCCTAAAAGGAACTTTGAATTTTGTGAGCTCTGTCTGGAAACAGAGAGAGAAAAATGCTCCTTTCAGGTTGGATTTGCATTCACTTGGTGATAAGAATTGTGGCTGCGATCCAGCAAAGCATTTAAGTTTAGTTTATCTTTCAGCATAATCCCACTGAAGTTAGCGGCTTGTCCATGTACTTAAATTTAAACTCATACTTGAGTGCTTTGCTGGATCACAGCCAGGCTACTCAGTACCTTACGGAACTGAACTCTCTCTCTTTTCTTTGACATTGGCCTAAGGCAATATACACAGACATGTGTGAGTATATGTGCTTTATAAGATAGAGGTTAAATACAGTATTCTTCTCAAGATTACTTCATATTCCATTTAATAAAAGACATTCTCCAATTTTTTAAAACTCTTGCCAGTTGTAGTGAAAGTGAGGACATTACAATTCCAAAAGAGTCTAACCTAGACTGTCACTCTCTTTTTTTGATCATGTTCAATTTTATAACTCAAGAGATTCAGGTCAAGTTGGTGCTCCGAATCAAGGTAATTTGTTAACAAGGGTTTAAATCCCTGCAATGTTCTGCTGACAAAAACTGACTTAATACGCAGCAGATTCAACATATCTCCAGTGCTTTTATGCATTTTAAATGAAAGAGCGTTTTACAGTTTGGACTAAGTTGAGCCCTTTGGGGTTGATAGAATGTCAAGCACTTCAGGTAGCTAAAGTTAAATATTTCTGTACAAGTTTGTTTAAAGATGGTTTGGATAGTTCCTAACCCAAGATAGTTTGGATAGAGCCCTACAGTTCCCCTTGAATTATAGTCATATCCTGAAAATGTCTACATCAGAAAATATGCAATCCACTATCAAAACAATAGTCAACGTCTGATGAGGTGTGTTATTGACTTGGTGAAATATTTATTATGTGAAATAGTTATAAATATAAGATTTACGTATTTAAATCAATTAGCTGAGGAGAAAACTGCTCAAAATTTGCACAAAATCTTGGGGGTAGGCTTGAGGGATTGTTTTTTTGTGGGGGACTTTGTTGTATTTCATTTTCATTTTTTTCTGTTTGGTTTTATTTTATTTTTTAAACATATGTAAAAGTTACCCAGTAAACTATCTCCATCAGATTAAGCCAACTATAATGCTTATAAATGAAATTAATTTATTAATGAAAATAATGGCATATTGGCTGTATCACAATATTTAAAGCTGATCTCAAATCAGTTTAATGTGAATAAGTTTGGCCGTAAATTTGGATTCACTTCAGGGCTGTTTTTCTCCTTTTTCCCTCTTAAGCACCCTTTTGAAATTTAAAGCCCATACTTCTTATTTGAATATCAGCCAATCAGAATTCTTATCTGCACAGTCTAATGATACATTCCAAGTATTATTTACTTGATTATAAAGCCTGGTTTGATGTGGTACAATCACTTTTCTGTTCTCAATGATCTACTGAATGATGACATTACTCAGAATTCCATTTAGATGATACATATGACCTAATCGGCTTGTCTTCTGCCATGGCAATAACTGAACTCAAATGTCAAAGCAAACTTAGTAAACAAAATCTTCCTTTTATGAAACTGAAATTATGCTATGGGAAGCTTAGGAACATTAGCTATGGAAACTGTTTTGTCTTTTCAGTTACACAACATTGCTGTGCACATCCATACTTATTTTACATACTGCCATTTCAGGATTTTTTATTCTAAGCAAAGAAGAAAGAAAAAAATGCATAACAACTGAGTAAAATGACAGTAAATTAAAATCCAGCACAATTATTTTGTTTTTATTTCTATAATTAACTATGCCTTCATTTAAAATCTGAGAAAAGTTTGCAATAAAGCAAATATTTCTCTTCTGCTTATTGAAGTGATCATGATAGTTGCAATTTTTTCTATTTCTTTTTTGACCTTTATAAAAAGCTATGAATTAGCATCCATATAGTATTAGTAGAAATAACAACAGTACCTCAAGGTTATTTGTATCACATGCTATGATATGGGTCATGCAGATACATCAAAATTAACTTTAAGCTGCATGGCTTTGTAGCAGCTTAATTTTGACAGCACTGAGATTCCTGGGAAACAGCTACCTATATCTGCTTATAAGGCATACATAGTGATGAATGAGCTTGCTCTTTTAGGTACTCTATCCAAACTTCAGGGTTTCTAGTGACAAATAGACAAATAATAATTACATATCCTGCTTTCATATCTTGGTTATAATCCAGGCTTCCAAAAATTATCACCTAGAAATGTTGGCATAGTCTTCTAAATTGCCTCAGACACACAAAGGTGCTTTTTCAAAAGCAAATGTTAGAAATTCAAACCCAGTCCTTGCTTGCACACCGATTTGGTAGCATCATGGCACCAAATGTCATGATAAGTAGTGGTGAAATGCTCCCAACTAGACTTTCCAAATATTTAACTTTTTTCCCTATACCATTCTTAGGTAACTGTAAATGAAATTTGATTGGTTTCAGGGAGTTCTGGTGCTGAGGCAATTCTACAGTATTTCTCTAAGAGTGAGAAGTGCGAGTAGCTACCAGTGTTAGTAGTGGTTCAGCATAACTGGTCCCACCTTCCTGGTTTTATGCACTTTTCAATTTAGATGAATTTACATATGCCAGAGGACATAAAGCTTTTTCCATTATAAGATTATGCTCCTGTCATATTGCATATCTTCTATGCTGAAGATCAAGACTGAAGTTTGGTGATCTGCAACAGAAATCTTACCTGAAATTACTTGAGGGAAATCACAAGTAGTTGGAAAATTACATTTATAGCATTAGTATGATAGCTACTTTTTTTTTTTTTTCTTTTTTGGCTACTAAATCGACTGATATAAGTGCCTGGAAGGAACCTTGTAAATTCTGGTTGAAAACACTCACTTTTGGAGACTCCGTGGCTCAGCGTTGCAGTGCTCTTTTACTCCATGCCAGTGAACCTGGATATATTTTACTGCAACCAATGCGTACCAACAGGGAGATTCTTATAGATATATCGTCTACTATACCTAAGCATATGAATCTAAGGTGGAGATAGAAGCTTTAAATTTAAATTCATATCCTTTCTGCAGTCAGTTCAACGAACGTATTAAGGACAGGTGTGAAAAGTCTTACTGCAAAATCCACTAAAGTCTGGGATTTTCTTCAAGAATTAAGATAACAACAATTAAAGAGGAATAAATAGTGAATATAGGGAACCCAAATAAAATTTGAAGTAGAACAATGTTGACTTTGGCTTTGTTTACATCACACCACTGATGAAAAAACTTAATTTTTCATACAGTTATAAAAATCAAATATTAAATATTAAAGGTTTAATAGACTGCTGTACTAATTTTCTATTACAGCTATTTCAAAAGTATATGAAAAATATTTTCGACACTGTGGAATTATTCCATCATTTTAGAAGTTGTATATTAATTTAAGCAGTAAATTCATAACTGTCATTTGACCATATCTTCCAGTTACAGTTGTCAGTCCAGTTTATGGTCAGCAGCCCAAGTTCATAAAGCAGATTTTATTGTTATGAATATATATACATGTTTACGCACACACACATGTATATGGAATAATATTGGTTATCTTTAGTATAAAAAGCCAGAAACACTCTGAAACATTAAAAGCATGATAAAATCTATTAAATGCAATTCATTTCTAATGCATTGTACAATTTAGAGATGAATATAAGACTCACAATTGTTTATTGCATCTGTGGTATGCTAATATAGATTTATTATTTCCAGGCTCATTTTTTTTCCTCTCAATTTTATCTGAAATTGGAATAATTAATTTTAAGATCCTAGTGAGTCTACCACAGTAGTCTTGGGAATCAGGTAATAAATGTCCTATAACAGCCAAGCCATGTCATCAACATTATTTTACAGCAGCTTCATCCATCCATGGGGGTGGAACAAAATTATCCAAAGGTCCTTTCCAACCCTGACCATTCTATGATTCTGTGGTACATTTTCTGACATAATGATCACTGCGTTTCGCACACATAAAACTGTACTGACAAAAAATCCTACATGCTCCAATTTTTCTCTCCAATTTTTCCTACTTTTGTAACACTCCTTGCCCTTAAGCATATATTCTATGGTTCCTTGATGTTAAGGGTTTTTAAATTTTCAAAGCCCTAAAAACAGAACGAACAAATAATTTTTTTGTCTATTTGCAGGAAACTGTAATTGGATTTTCACTGAGTTTAATAATCACCAATGTTTGGACTCCAGCTGTAACTACTTTTGTTTATTCATTTCATATTTGAGGCTTAAAAGGACAGGGCACTAAGAGTATAAAGAACCTCTTTTCATTACTGAAATGGTTATATGTAAGTGCCCTCAAGACATTTCTGTTCCCTGGTTTTGGTAAGTGGCACATGACAAATTAAATCATGATGAAACAATCTGTCCATCCACTGTAGCAAACATCACACAGAGCAGAGCACCTTTGAAACCCAGAATTTAAGAAGGGTTCCAGTCAGCAGTCTGGTTAATCTGAATAAACTCAAAAGGAATAGTTATCACTGAAAATTGTTTTATTCATTACTATGTCTATACCCATGCTTGGTACTCAAAGGCTCAACACCTCTCTTTTTAGTTTAGCTTAGTGATTTTGCTTATGTGCTTTCCAATAGAAACTTCATTAATTTTATAAAAAAAAACAAATCCCATGTTGATTATATTTGTTTTGCATGTACCCTAATAAGAAAGCTGCTTAGACAATATTGTTGACTCAAAAGTTAAAACTTGAAATAATAAAATAAGTTGGGAGATTAATCATACCTTTCTTTCCCCTGCAAAATCACAGGCCCAAACAGTACAACTCTACTAGAGTATGAGTTAAATACTCTTAAAAATTAAGCAATATATGCACACACACTCACACACACATACTTACATCCACTGTTTAGAAAAATCAAGCAAAATCAATATTCCCTAAACATTACTTCATATAACACAATAAAAATGCTCTTCATTGACTAAGAGATATGTATTTCAAGCCAGTAAAGATCTTTCAAACAGTTGGACCTGCTAGTTACCTTGGGAAAGGTACTTCTTTCTTTTAAATTAAAGTAATTTTGGTCTTCTGTGCTCTTTATGTTGGATCTCTCACACTACTTCCATAGAGTCTATGTGAATTAAAAATGAACCAGCAATGTCTGATTAAGATAAATATCAGGAAAGGGAACATGTAAACTTTCTTATTACAAAAAAAGACACTTCTAACATAAAAATATGATTTTACAGTGAGGTTAAATAGACTACTAAAAGTTAACAGAGTTAAATATAACAAAATATATCAGTTAATATTTGTTGTTATTGATTAAAAGATCATGTGTGATTTTGTTTAAATGTGGAAAGGTACTATCACACAAGACCTATGGACTGCATTTGTATAAACACTTTTGTCATTTGTCTTTTGAAGCACACAAGCAGAGTTATAGCATTGGAAGAAACTAGAAGAAGTACAACATTGGCTTGGAAATGTTTTAGTGGATTTATAGCAAAGGCTTGAAAAGAGTTTTTTTTGTTTTAAGTAATTTTATATGCATAATTCTGCTTTCTCAGAGAGTTATCATTAATACTTTAATTAAAATTCCCAAGAACTTCTCTGTGTTTGTCTGATATGGGTGTACTCAAGTACTTTTGTAAATATTGCAAATTATATTAAGAAAATAACCGCCTTCACTTTACTGACTTCTCCTATTTGGCATTGACTTTCAGTGCCCCAGATCTGTTACTGAACAGCAGGATAACAACCACAGTTAAACTTAATGAAAGGTAGTCTTATGTCACCTGAGAGTTTTCCTCAATTTCATTGGCTTAGCTTTATCTATACTCAAAGAAATATGATGTGCAAATACTAGACCTGTTTTGCAGCAAATAATTGAAATAATTATATGTAAAAATTTATTTATAAAGTTGGTAAACTATTTAAAGTTGTATACATCCCACATACTTTAATATACTCTTTAAAATTGTACTGTATAAATATTATGAAAAAATGGATTTATCACTACAAAAAAGGCAAAACAAATGAAGAAACCAAATCCATACATAGATCTCTATAACTGGCTCTATTTTTCTATGTACACTGGAGACAAAAGTAACATATCTCCAATCTATTCTAATTTTTGGCATGAATGCTTCTTTATTTCTGGATCGTTGACCTGGCAGACTGGAAAGTCAATGACTTCTATTTCTTCTGGTGTCGCATATCAATTCATTGCTAGGAAAATAGGCAAGGAGTTCCAATTTTTATACACGGGCATCAGATTTAGCTTTACTGATGGCTATATTTTGCTTCTTTAGAAAGAGTGGGATTATGTCATATCCACGGTGTGTATATTTGCTGAATATATTGTTCATAAATGGTCTTGTACAATTTTTGTGTCCTGTAATATACTAAAGCTTCTAGATAGATAAGCTTTACAGAGGTGCAACTGAACAATCTTATACTTTAACAAGTTGATAAAGGCGAATGTGGGTCTTCCATTACATTATAGAATCATAGAATAGTTAGGGTTGGAAAGGACCTTAAGATCATCTAGTTCCAGCCCCCCTGCCATGGGCAGG